>VOMN01059703.1:0-29602 GCA_014899125.1 Orchestia grillus | reverse complement strand
TCCCGCTCGGAGTGTCTGGGCAATACCCAAGAACATCAGGAACGTACGCCGGACTCAAAACCTCAGCCTGTCATGGTCAAGGCAGTAGTGTTCGTAAAGAAAAAATCCCTATGTGTTAATGCCCCTTTGTAGTGAAAATTAACACTAAAACTCACGAAAAGGTTGTTCTGGAGCCAGTGGAGAAGAACCTTGGTAAAACCCTGAGGTCAATTAGTTTATTCCAACCAAAACACCCGCTCACAGCTCCAGACGACCACAGGAATGGCTCAGGGACAATATTCCGGACAACTTAACTAAAGAAGAATAGCTACTCCCGAGCCATGATCTGAACCTAACGGACTTCGGCGTATGGTCTGTTTTGGAAAGGAATGTGTGCAGAAAACATTATTCAACAGTGGAAGCGTTAAAACGATCACTGGAGCGAGAGTAGGGAGAATTACGGATGGATGAGGTGCGGGCAGCAGTGGAGGCAACGCCAAAGAGGTTGGAGGAGGGAGTAGAGAGGAGAAGAAGATTTATTGAATGATATTTTGCACATGTCATCTTAGGACTATTGAAAACCTGTTCAAACAAATTTCATGTTGTTTAAACAATTTTTGGTGCACTTATGATAAAAGTATCTATTGCTGAATTTTTGTGTCACTCTGTACAGCATATGTGTACAGTGAAAAGTTGAAATACACCTCAGCCATTGTAAGACCACCAATCTAATACGGAATAATGTATCCAAAGTAAATCATTGTTAAAACTCGTCTTAAAACAGCACGTTTGTCCCAAACACTCAAGAGGCAAACGTATTACTTGGCATATTTACAGCATCCTTGTCTAAGATTTGTATTTTTGTCATGTATTTTGTGGAGTGCAATTTTCTTTGACATCTGATTATACCAGAAGTTGAAAATTTGAATTACTTTATCCATAAAATAAACCGTGACAATTACCCCTCTCAGGCAAAAAGCTCGACATTTACTCCTTCCTCGTGCGGCCACCTCTCGTCCTGCAGTGTTTTACGTTATACTCCATTACGTTGCTGTATTTATGGAGATCATTGGCCCACCAGTGGGCCACTCGCAAACGATGGGCTGAGAAACGCATCCCGCACGTGGCAACACTGGGGCCAAACGCACGCCATTCCGAATAACATAATTTCTTTCCGGGATCCTGGAGTCCGCTGGAAAGCTTAGAGCCATGACAGACCTCCTTCAGCTGGAGCACAGCCTCGCTAAGATATGTATAATGCGTGCTGGCGTTCGGTAAAATAATGTATACTGCCAGACAGAATCATGACGTATATTTTATACGAATGAAATTTGAATGAATTTGAAAGGGATAATAAAAATTATCAAGTTATCAAGAATATAACGCACAAACTGCTTGGCCAGTTTTCTATGTGTCATGGCTCAATTCTTCGTGTACGGAATCAGATGAAAGTTTGTTTCCATAATGCTTATATAGTTTCCACTTGATTTAATAAATCTTTCAGAGAAAAGCACCAGAACATAATCCAGCATCTTTTCAACTCTCAAATTTCAAAATATTTAAACCATCATGGGAGCCATGGCATGGTCACATATGTATAGATTTGACACAATAGCAGCGTTCACGAGGCACGGCCACAAGGTTCACAACCTCCCAACATGCGACCCTCTGGCATGCAAGTCTGCGGCCACAGCGGCTGTGTGGGCAGCCGTGTGGTCCGTGGCTGCGGCAGGCCTTTCTTGTTCGCCCTGCAGATTTGCCCTTACCGGCGGTAGCAGGCTTCGTTTTCCAAGTAAATTTGTTCGTCTAACTGCGGCCAGCCTCGTTCTCCCAGCAAATTTACCTTTTTCAGCTGCAGTTTGCCTCATTCTCGCAGCAAATTTACCTTTTTCAGCTACAGCTTGCCTCGTTCTCCCAGCAAATTTACCTTTTTAAGCTGCATCCTGCCTATTCTCCCAGCAAATTTACCTTTTTCAGCTGCAGCCTGCTTATTCTCCCAGCAAATTTACCTTTTTCAGTTGCAGCCTACCTATTCTCCCAGCAAATTTACCTTTTTCAGCTGCAGCCTGCCTATTCTCCCAGCAAATTTACCTTTTTCAGCTGCAGCCTGCCTCTTTCTACCAGCAACTTTACGTTTCCCAGCAGCAGCCTGCCTCGCTCTCCCAGGAGACCTGCCTTCCTAGCATCACGCACTAGCTGCTAGATGCATGCAGGATCGTAAGTGAGCAGTTAGAGCTTCACTGACAGTCGCGTTTCGCCTTTATTATAATAGTGATTCAAACGAAATAGAAAAACACACTAAATTTTAAAGAAGAAAAAACACACATTCAATAGCGGAATCCTTAGAATTTATTCTGGAGTATCTTTATCATTGAATATTATTTTATTTCTCTTGAACTTAAAGCGTGGACGAATAGCTGCTACAGTGGGGCTGGCCGGTGCCTCTGGAGAGACCAGTCATCACCACCCAGTGAACACTTCCAAAACTTGCGTTCACGAGCAGCACCAGGCGGGGACGTGGCAAGTGTGACATTGCACCACAGTGCGTGTAATTTGTAAGAATGAGACTTGAAGAGCTGCGTTCCCATGCCAGCAAGAGAACATTCATCAGAGCAATGCCACCACCAGAGCCCGTCGTGGCTCAGCGATGGCCCAAGGCAGCTACGCTCGACTCGCGTGACCTCAGCGCACGCACGTCTAATCACACCAAAATCCGGTTTAATCCTAGTTGCTAATAATTCTTCTTGAATACCGCACATTATACTCAAACTCAAGGAAATATATGCACCTTTAGAGCAATCCAGATATGCGAATTTAGCCAAGAAGGGAGAACTTGATGAGCCGTTGATAGCACAATATCGACCAGCCTGAGACACGACGGTTTTAATCCAAATTAGACGGGGAGAATATTGCACTACCACTCACTGTGGCACTGGACAATCTTCAGCGCTAAAAATAAATAGTTTCTGCTCGTTATAACATTGAGATTTAGAGCTTCTTCTCTAATCGCTCGTTTCACGTAGTAATAATGCAAAGTTAACCTAATATGTCCAGCTGCAGTTTCAAAGCCGTTACCTACACACTTCTGAACCTACCTTGTCTACTGGGAATGTGCCATATTCAGACAAGGAACGCAAGCGCTTCAGCCGCGATGCTTCAAATTCCTGTTCTAGAAAGAGTCTCAAATCGGCACTCAAGCGTCTCCTAGCAAGCAGGACCGTGAGTTTCAGAAGGAACGAAGTCTGGAGCTCACACAATACATAAAGTTACTTCCCCAAGCACCGCTACTGGTCGATCAAGGCTCTGTTGCTGCAGGGACAACCTTACAGGATGCAGCCACGAAGATTCTCGGATGTCATTGTTAGCTTAGATTCAGTTCTTGGAAGCGAAATTGCTTCTGGGTTTTAGGGTTCCAGAGTTGCAGAATTGTAACTCCGTATTAAGAGCCAGAATGCATTTATTACTCCGAATAGCGTAATAGGGCATTGGTATAAATAAAACACGTTTGGCAGAGCAGTGCACTAGCACTTTCAATATATTCAAAATATATTCAAAACGGCTATTCTGGCTGGAACTGAACGGTTATGTATGTATATTTACATACACACATGCAAATACATGTATTTACAATGCTAAAATGCCAATATGTTAGCATTGCGTAGAGTTATTTTCTATGGATAAAATAAGAAAACCTTTTGTCGTATTGAATACATAACATTCGAATTGAACTTTCTAAGCTCACCACTGCATCAGTTTCATCGGATCAACTCATATAAATTCTTTATATCAAATAAAAATGATTCTCAGCAAAGAAAGTAAATTAATATTGGTTGGGCTTTAATAATCTCAACAAAATATATTGTCAATAATACATTGATGAAACTTAGAGCGTAAATGTACACGTTTGGCTACCCCAGCACCACATGCAGGTGTGAAGGTTTGTAAAACTCAGATGAAGCCGGCACAATTCAGAAAAATGAAGTAATCTTTCATGTTTAATACAGATAAATTATGGAGCTCGTATTAATACCCATATTTTCGATGGTAGATAAGAGAACTTGTGTTCCCTGACAAGACAGATGGGCTGTGATTCATGTATCAACAGTCTGAAATATCAGCAGTAATTTGTTGAGGCAGAATCTATGCGCCATGAGTATCAAAGGAAACCCGTTTTACGAGCCTGAAAATACTGCCCCATGAAAATTTATTTTCAAACACCTTGATGTGGGAATTATTTTTCTTATGTTTAATGCTTTCCTGCCCTCCATTCTGCAACAAATTTGGGGATATTGAAGAGTCACAGAAGATACTTCGTCGTAGCTCACCATCTCGCGGTTGAAGCTAGGTAGAGAATTGAAGGAGCCAACTCACTTAGGTGAAAAAGGTAAAGAACAATGTTCTTGAAAATCATGCAAAATAAGGGAAATTACTGCCGTCAGTTACTGAGTGCCCCAGGTCTAAATATCCAAATTTAGGGAAGAAACAAGCGCGAGCGGGCAGGTCCGATAGTGGGTCCAAGAAAGAGCTCTCTCCTGAGGTCGCTACGACGAGAACAGCAAGTGGCTTGGGTCAGCACTCACAGCAAGTGGCTTGGGTCAGCACTTACAGCAAGTGGCTCGGGTTAGCACTTACAGCAAGTAGCTCGGGGTAACACTTACAGCAAGTAGCTCGGGTAACACTTACAACAAGTAGCTCGGGGTAACACTTACAGCAAGTGGCTTGGGTCAGCACTTACAGCAAATTCCTCGGGTTAGCACTTAACCCTGTAGTTGCGAGAGACAAACGAATGTCCTTACGACGACACTTTTGCTGCCCTTTGTTTCTTTGCTCCTGACCTTCGGGAAAGCACTTCATTTGTCAGGGTGAGGGGCGGTGCAGATGTATTTGCAATGCTAAAGTGTCAATATGTTAGCATAGCATAGAGTTATGTCCTACGGATACAATAGAAAGACTTTTTGTCGCATTGAATACATAACATTCGAATTGTACGTCACAACTCTGCAGACTTCCCCGAATTAACACAGGCGACTAAGGGCCGAGTTATAGCCAGGTCTAAACGAGTTGTAGCCTAAATAATTGGTACAATCATTTGGGACAACAAAAATATAGATAATTATTGATGCTCCAAAGAAAAAGTTTTACAGGGAAGAGAATGACGGAGTAGGATCTCTGGACACCATAACCATGTCATGCCTACTTATCAAATTTCCGCATCAAAAGTACCATTCCTACACATCATACGAACGTAACATGCAATAGTCATGATATCTGGGTATGATACCTGCGTATGACACCTGCGTATCAAAGATATTTTTTATACCTGCTCATCACACTTACTCGGCATGTATACTTTTCATACCTAAGCAGCACACCTACTTGTCATGTATATTCTTCATACCTAAACATCGATCTACTTGTCATACATACTTTTCCTACCTCCATATCATACGAAAGAGTCTTGCAGTATATGAAGCAAGGAGACTACACCAGCAGTAAACAACATGGATGGGTGAAAGTAATTTCCTGTGATGATGTTGCACCAAAGAACAATTTAGTAATGGTTGCGAAGGTTTATGGGTCTGTTCTCAGGAAGCAACACAATTAAAAGAATCAATAAAGAGGAAGGCAGAAAAACACAGACAAAGCACAAGGCAAGGAAAACGTATGATAAAGATAACACACGTGACACACAAATGACAAAGTACATACACGTAAGATACACGCACGACATGGTAAGGAATATTAAGATGCAATTTAGAGCTAGGGATTACAAGTTATCATAATTTCATGTATTTATTTTTTGACGAAATGTGATCTCGTTCCTGTAAAAGTGCTACATATCCGCATCTCTTTAGGTACATGACAATTTCAAGATATTTATTTATGGGGAGTTTTATTTGTTGTTTAATATAAAATTACATATTCATTGCGTATCCCTGGAAAAGCTCAACTGCTATACCACTTTGATTTTGACTTATTCAGAAGCAAATTTTCTACTTACTTCAAAGAAAATAAGAATGCGTCGTCGAAAAATTATTCTATGTTCGATGTCAACCATATTTCTTGAATCTTTCATGTTAACTGAGAAGCTTAAAGGCAACTCAGAACTTTGGGAACGCTGTTTGAAAGTTGGAGGAAATGCATCTATACATTTTGATGTGATGAATTGAACAGATTTTTATACTTTTAATGACTTTTACACAGTCCACAGTCAAAGTCCATGACTCTCAGTCATCTGAAGCCCCTGTCCTTGTTATTGTCACCCATACTTTTGCTACCATATTTCGGGCAGCCTTTATTTTGAAATGAAAATCATGACGCGAAGAACAAGATGATAAATAATGAAAAAGCTCCTAGTACTTGTAACTCAATGTTAGCTTCTGGCTTGTGAAAAAAACTCATGATGATGCGATGTTGTTCATAGGCAGAGAATTTTTTTCCTCAAAAAAATAAATGAATGGAGAGAGCTTATACCGTCAACGTTCGTCTCAAGACGTTCAACGTTCAACTCCAAATATCAACTGTTCATGTAGTGTGGCCACAGTACGTGGATGATCCTCTTAACGTCTAACTTGTCGTTCTAGGTAAGCACAAGTTTTCTATTGGGCTCATGTCTGGGGACTTAGCTGGCCAATCTAAATGCCTAACATATCATGAATGACTGCCATGCCAAGAAGGGACAGTTATAGTCCGATGTGCCCAGGAGTTGCCACCCTCGACAGGAGCTCGAAAAACAATAGGTGACAAATTTATTGTCCAGGTAGCTCATAACAGACTCTATAGGATCATTGCGTTTGTTGCGCTCTAGGAGAGTTTGATTTTAGAATGTGTATCAGGGGACGAACTGCTTGCGCTAATGTTATGTCTTCGCTATCAGTTTGCGCGAAAACGTTATACAGGTATGGAATGGCACGATGCGACGCGTATATATAGTCATGGAACTTGAGTTTCGTCGTCTGGCGGTGCAGGACTTGGGCAGTAATCCAAGAATTTGGACCACCAGCACACACTGAGCACGTGTGGCGAGTTAGTTGCACATGGTACACAACTTGTGTCATGTTCAGTAGCACACAGCACATGGTTTACTTTCAGAAGGAGCCAGAATACGACATACATAGAGGTTAGCAGCACACTGAGTAATACATGTGTTGTGTTCAGCAACATGCAGAGCACAATATGTTTTGTGTTCAGCTCCCAGCCCGTCGCTGGGGGACGACAGACTCAACACAAACCTCCATCGATCCCTGCCGTACAATGAAGTATTCGTTCGGTATTTCTATCTCTCTTTCTCTTTCGGTTTGTTTCAGTAAACAAATTATAAATTCTATGAAATATTTAGAACTATAATTGTTCGTAGAATTATGAATCCTTCGAAACGCATGAATTTATCTAAGCTGTTCCTACCTCTGAATCAAAGAAATGGTCGCACCAACTCGAGCTGTTTAGAAAGGGGAGTTGGTAATCAAGTCTACGTCTTCCAGCGCTCTCTTTGCTCCCTTGCAGGAGTGCTCACTGCTAAGGCCACAAAGTGTGTCCTGGAAATGGACGATAATTCACAACGCCCATATTTTCTCCGTCTTCAAGGCCAGCCCGGTCATGATGAATATTCACATGAGCGTATTTTATGCTCATGCATCTATCATTACTTTCCCCTAGTATCTTCCGGCCGGCGCCCCCCTACCGTGCTTTCATGTTTTGCTTGCCAGCGCAACAAGCTTGTGCTTCAGAGAGAAACACGAGTGAAGCAAATAAAGAAGGAGCTCTAAAGACCTGGCGGAATCGTGCAGAGTGATGGATGGACAGGCGTGGGGCCAGCACAATGATGGAGCTTCCTGGAAGTCGCGGTTTAATAGGCACCCAGTCATGCTCATCTCCCACAAATAATTTTAATTTAATATCCACGTATAGATCTAAGTGGATGCGCATCCCATCATTCACGTGATGAAAACTCTGTGAAATTATAAATAACTTTCATTAACCTTAAAAACAGTTGAAGTAATTTGATGAAAATTTTGTTTTGGAAAGCAATGAAAATAAGCATTTTTATAAAACTTACTGAATATAAGTCAACGAACCTTGAGGAATAACCATGATGAATAATTGAAATAATCCATTAATGTCTAAAGAATATCACATCAAGACAGTGTCACAATCGTACGCTTGTAAATGTCCCTGTTTACGCCGGTTGATGAGCATAGGTCGTTCAACGTTTCGCTGACAAAATTTCTCAGCGAAATTAGGAGTGACCAAAAAGTCTACGGAAGTTCAAGCGAACATTTAACTACCAAGCCATCTCGTACACCTCGCATGAGTTAATTAAGTAGCAGTCATTCCCTGGAGCTACAAGTCCTTAAACGCATTGATTTCACACATAAGTTCTTAGCCCTACTCATTAAAAAGACTTTCAATTCTTAGAGCTGGGGAAATTAGCATTTGCGGTCGCTAAATTGCTCATTTTGCTTTGAAGTGATATTTTAAAAGACTATCCAGAAACAGATACACAATTTATGCACCTTACAGTGGAACTGTAGCATTGGCCCGTTCATATCGGTAGTTTTCAGCTCAGGGGCAGAGTTTGAGGACGATGCCAGGAAACTGATTCATTTTAAAAACGACGTAGAATAATTCTTATGTCACATCCTTTGTGCTAAAAGTTTAGGATAAATTATCATTTCATCAACTAATAATCTGAGATACTTAAATCAATATATATATATATATATATATATAAAGGATCATTCACCGATTTATCGTACTGAGTCATGCGACAGTGAGTGAGTCATACAACTAGGTCTAATGAGGTATGGATCTAGACGTGTGATATGTGTAACCAGCATCTAAATTAATCAATCGATAATACGATTACGTTATTCTGTCCAATCATGCAAACCTCAGGCATCAAGGCTGCATGGCTGCAGCAGCGTAACATTTAATTCAAAATAAGATCACATCTGCTGTACAACTGCTATCTCATAACCTAATTGTGACGTCACATTTGAATCACAGCTCCACTACTGCTCAAACTCTGTCAGAGCCTGTGTACACATTAGCTCTGTCCTCCATGAAACCCATTTCCTGGTATTGCCTCGTTTTGGCAGCAAGACGAATTTCCGTTTAATGATTTCTTATATTTCTTCTATTTGAGTTGATGAATTAATCCATGGATTACTTTCAACCCTCGCCTTCACTGTGAACGCAAGGCTTCCCTCGAACTCTGCCCCACATTTCACCCGTCAGGGCCTCGATTCCTGCCGAATAACTAGCTAGCGTACGTGCTGGAGCCCGTCTCAGGGGCCACATCGATACACAGCTGACCAGATCCGTGTCAATTTCGCCATAAAAGAACACGGCTGCTGTAGGCCGATCTCAAATGATGTCTACAGCCCGCCCCACCTCGCCTGCTCCTGCCATCTGTTGCCGGCCTTGGGATGTTCCCGCCATTTCAGGTCGGCCTAATTTACTGGCCTAGAGGTACGCGTCACATTGGTTGTGTGAACGTCGTGTGTAGAACTTACTGGGAGGGATAATGTACGAGTATAAACTAGCATTTTTTGATCAGTAGTTTTGTGTAAAATATATCATTGAGACAGAATAGGACTCTATTTCAGTTGCTGATAATTTAAATGAAGCCCCGTGTTGCATCCATTCAACTGAACAATTTTAATTCATAATGCAAAACTGTATTAGTTAAAAAACACCATTATTAGCCTCTTTTGCACCTTGACAGATCAAACTGGATGTACAGTTAACATATCTGAGAGAAATGTTCTGAGCCTCAGAACTCAAAAATCTTGGTTTATCAGAATAATCAAAGCATCACTTAACAACTAGCTTAACACTTGATGAAATTCGTTTTCAAATCAACATATTTAGCAACGTAATTTATTGCATAAATTCCTATAATGCATTCTTAGCATTTTTCAAGTTCTTTTCCTCACGGATAACTCTTTTCACATTCTATCTTCCGCTTCTTCATGTCGCTGATGGCGGGATTGGGCTGGCCTGTTCCGTGCCATACCCTCAGCTCGACTTCGCTGATGGAGGGAAGTAACGTCCATTTCGCTGATGGAGGGAAGTAACGTCCATTTCACTGATGGAGGGAAGTAACGTCCATTTCACTGATGATGGGAAGTAACGTTCATTTCGCTGATGACGGGAAGTAACGTCCATTTCGCTGATGGAGGGAAGTAACGTTCATTTCGCTGATGGAGGGAAGTAACGTCCATTTCGCTGATGGAGGGAAGTAACATCCATTTCGCTGGTGACGGGAAGTTACATCCATTTCACTAATGACGGGAAGAAACATCCATTTCGCAAACGAAAAGAAGACGATCTACTCGTTCGGTTACTGTACAGAGGCGTCTACTACTGTTAGTACAAGTAAATGTTCTTTAAGGTTAGGGTAGAATTCGATTGGAATCGAGGGTGGTACACTTTAAAAATCGAAGGTCTGTAGATATAACTGGGTATCTACATTAATTTGTACACGCTATCTGTACAAAATATTACCGAAAATTTATGCTGCATTTTAACTGTTAGACAATTAACGATCGCAGAATATTTTCATGCTATACCCTCAGCTGCTGCCGAGTCTGCCATTTGCTGTCAGCACCGTTAGCATCATCGTCATGGCCAAGGCCGAGCGAGATGCCGTAATTTAGGAGCGTGATGTGCACGTATGGAACAAATTTTTAGGCCTTTCTTATCTCAATAAAGACGCCGACCCACTGGGTGATCACAGGCTTACTGTCAACTGGCACGGCACGAGTCCCGTAGGCTCGGGCCTACCCGCTAGTTGGGACTGGCCAACACAAACAGCGAATGCAAATTACCTTGTTCGATATTTAAAGAAAAGTCGGGTGACCCTTTCGTTCATTTCGTTTTTTTGACGAAATCACTATATATCCATTGGCCTTGAATTACACTTTTCATTGTAGCGAAATTGCTAAGCTTTCAGCCTATAGAAAAAATATCCTCGAAATTATGTTTCAAGCTTTCGGTCCCGAAGCCAAACCTTGAAAAAAATTTAAAACAATATTATTATGCTACTATACAATGCAGGTTTTATGCGAAATTCAAATGAGCTCCTCCTTACTGATGACTGGTAAATAATTGATTATTGTGATATCAACTTCTTTTTTTAGGTTTATTCAATTACTATCATCACACTTTTGCTGGAGTGTGGAAATAGCTGCAACATGACTAAGTCTGGGTTATGAGTCCGTCCTGGTCCATCACCTGGCCTCACGCTTCACAGCAGGCAGACTTGAGCCCTGAAGCGTCGGGGTAAGTTGTTTAGCTCCGATGACATTGAGAAAATACTCTTCGTGCTCAGATTGCGTTAGAAAAGCTATGTTAGCGATCAGATTGCATTGGGAGCGTACTCTTTGTGCTCAGATTGCGCAGGGAAAGTACTGCTTATGTTGAGATTGCATTGGAAACGTACTGCTTGTGCTCAAATGGCATGGGAAAAGTACTGTTTGGGCTAGGATTACTCTGGAAAAGTACTCTATACGCCCAGATTTCCCAGGGCAAGGCTGAGCTCGACCCTCCCAAGGTTTGGGAAGTGACCCGAGCGCTATGGTGAGCGAGCAGCCGTAATTCACAGACATGCTAATTACCAATTAGTAGTTGTCTGAGCTCTATGTTGTTTGTACAGCGTCACAGGACCTTGCTAGTCCGCCTCCTACATCATTTCAGTGCGCTACCGTCCTCCATGCATGTGGACCACCTCGTGCCATTCACATTCCTGCTGAGGTTAATCATCGGAACTCGTGCCATTGGCGTGAAGGCCGCATCAGCGCCTCGCCAGCCTTCGGTCACCGTAATTCCAGAGGCCAAACTCAGCAAGGTGCGAGGGCAGGAGGCGGGGACGCGACTCTCATTGATGTCGACCTACTGAAACTATCTAATGACAAAATCACTTATTTTGTTGTCAACTTATTTTGCATATTCGAATGATGCGAAGTTTTTGTGAGGTTTTACGCAAGCTGTGTGTAACAGGGCTCACATGTGTGCTGGAACTGAAATACTCTCTTATGAGTCTAGAACCTCATAGCAATTGCGGAAGCTAAGTTTATATGCGTATGCGATTGTAATTATCGTTTTATGTTCTGTAGTATTGGATATTCATCACTGGTATGAATATTTCGTTTTTGGGAAAATGTTTCCAATTACTTTCGTCTACCCTAATTAAATAATAATTCACTTAGAAATTAGTCTAGCTTGATCTCAGTCAAATTCCTTATTTGAACTTTTTACATACTTAAATACGCACACGTACGGTTGCAACGCAATCACTCACTTTAGTGTAAACTTTAGCATAGATTCTATCAAAAGAAAATTTATTTTAATTAGACGAGTCTTGAAAAAAATAGTTTATAGACTTTTGTCACTAATGACTGTGATTCATGTGATTTACGTGTCTAATTCGAACTTGGGGGCCTGATGATTGCCGTCACACCGCACAGCTCCGGGAACGTCCGTCTGGCACAGCCTTGCGCAGCATTGGAGGGTCACACCAACTTGTCGTACCCATCAGAAATGGGTCATTCTGGAAACTTTCTAATTTTAAATCCAATCAAGCCTGGATCCTCGCGATGGTTGGACAAGACATGCGTCCATCACTTCGAGGTGACGAATAACGACTGTGCTTTGGTATTGAAATTGTTTTCCCCTGTATCTTGAAATGAACCTCAACAACCTCAAACACACAAGCGGGAGATGAAATCCATCATGAACATCATTTATCGTCACGTGTGAGTCTACTGTATCAAAGAATAATACGTGTGATACAAACTTCTGTAAGGATAACACCCAGGGCAAATATAACAAGTCGCTCTCCCAAAATCATTTCTCACATGCACCCGGACGAGTTTCAGATCAGCCCGTACTGCTCAAGGAGTCGTGACGATAAAACTCAAATTTCAGACAAGTTTCCCACTGATCTCAGCGTGGAATTAAGAGCGAGTTCCACTGCGATGTATATCTTCAGAGTTTATCAGGGCCCCTCATTCCTAACTCGTGGTGGAGCTCCCAACACAACAAAAGATTTAGAACGGCTCGCACTGCCTCCACAAACTATGGTACACAAATAGTAGCACTTGCTCCTCCAGAGAGCACCAGAGCAGCCTGTTAACTAACTCTCGCATTTAGGAGATAAGAGGTAATGGCTCCTCAGTGCCCTCGTCAGGACAGCGGCAGCGCCGCTAGTGCCGATGGTGCCGTGGCTGCTTTACAAGAGGCAACCCTCCAAATTATGGTTGAAGGGGCGTTGAAGTCTCTCTAAAATGTGTTAAGAATTTTCCCTTTCAGTTGAAATCTCTCTGCAGTTAAAGTACAGCCATTTCAGGCAGTAATGTTGAGGGAGTTGAATATTTCCATGAAAAATATATTATAATTATTCAGAAAAAAATAGGCAGTTCATATTCATTGTTGGTATGAAATAAAGTATGAAAGTGAGGTGTTAATCTTGATACAACCAAAAGTGCGTTTTTCTTAGAATTAAATTCAACCAAGTTATAATAACAGCTTGAATTAAATTTGACTATAAGCGTTAGCTTAACTCACTCTCCCCTTCTGCCCTAATGCAGCGCATCGTAAGGACTCGCTCATTAGAGCAGTAATAAGATGGAGAGCTGTGTTGTTCAAGCTAAGCCCAGGACAACATCCTTTAGATCAAAGGCAGCGCGTGTGCAACATGCACAAGCTGTAGCTTAACATGCACCAGCTGTAGCTTTGTGGCCAAGGTCGGCGATGCAAAGGTCGCATGTTACTAGCAGGCATCGCTGTGGTGCAACAGTGCAGCAATTGGCGGGTCTACTATCACGACACACCAGCCCTGCAGTTAGCGGCAGCATGGGTCGAGTAGGGCACTAATTGGACGAACGCCAGGAGTTCGCGGCCTGTCATGTCCAGCGTGTATCACCTATGTGTAGTTTAAATGTTCATGGGTTGCTAGACTTGCTCATTACTTACATAAAACTTTTACGTCGGCGTTCTTTGTTTCAATTTTTGTACACAATGAGCTTGAATTCATTGAAATTTTCTATCCAAAAGGAAGCCATGAAGCTTTGAGGACAACGAAGGGTTCATATGAGAATTGAAAACCTAGAAATAGAGTTACAACGACGGAAATATTTTGATACTTTTCGATGCTGAATTAACTGTGAGCAACACTTTTGAACAAGGATACGGCATGGCTCTGTTCAGGGAGAGAGACGGAAACTAAAGTAATATCCTTCGTTACTTGGTGTGACCCCCACTGTCACTGCAGGCGATACACCACAATGGAGTCACAAAATGCGTTAGCATGCACAGCTGCGCTGGAAACATCCTCATCATCCTGGGACGCAAAGAACACTCCCCAGTGGGTCAATTGCCCACCTATGCAGGGAGTGTATACAGAAATGCATTAATGTTAAGTGCAGTATCTGTGCTGAAGAATACAGTACCTGTATCATGCACAAAAATTCCCCACCAATTGCTCACAACAATTTTTTTAGGGACGTTTGACTTAAACAGTAAACCTTGTTGAAGAATAATTATCCTTTAAATATTGTATCTCATTATTCATAAAATAGTTACCTATATTCCGGATGAGTAATAATGACTGAACCTGGGAGTTAACTAGCGGAGTCAACTGAGACAGTCGAGTCAATGGTGCCATTCTATGTGCACGCAAGGCAGCCTGCGTCACTAGCCGTTGGTGAATCCTATTTTACGAACAAAAACATGAAAAAGCAGAGCTACGTTCGGTTATCTTCTTGCAACGTGCAAACAGAGTCCCAACTGCGACAGGTAATTGCAAATAAAGTGCGCAACTCCGGCCATTTGCACCAAATGGGAGACTCAAGGTAAATGAAGTGAGTTAGGACGGAGGGAGGAGGTCCTCCTGCGAGGTCATGCTGCTGGCTTCATTGATTGAGACCCGCAGCCAAGGAGTCCTGACGAATGGCTCGGCTATTGATTGAGTTTAATGGAGTAACACACGCAGGATCATTGAGCTATCATTCCTTGGTCCAACGAGCATCATCCGTCACTGCAATATTGCGATCAGGAGCTGGCCGCAGGGCGAGGATGTGAGGAGTTTAGCGGTGCTGTGGCTGCTGCTGAGCAGCCTGAGTTGTGCTGACGCATCCATCATGCCACTGGCAGCGACGCTTGTAGTTCCTACACCGATGAGTCACTGACTATTTCTGTGAACAAATATCCTGACGTTGCATGGTGGTAGCAAATTGTAACGGCCGTTGAAACGATGAATGACCTATCCCAGGGCGTTGAGTCACTAATTATTCCCTGTGAACAAATGACCTGAAGGTGCGTGATGGCACCGTGGTAATAAGTAGAAACTAGAGGCTGCCGTAAAATCGATGTATGACGTACTCAGAACCCAGATTGCTAATTTTGTCTGAGGACAAACTAGCAGTTTGGCGTTGTATGCTGGTGGAAGTGGCTGCGAGATGTGTGTATATTGAAGCTTAATTACGCATGCAGCTTGTGAGCGATGGCACCTCGGGTCATTTCACAAAATTTAGAATGATACATAGTTAACAATCACGATGTGCAGCAAGCAATGCTGAAAGAAATGGTATAACCTGCTCTTCATCAGATTTTTTTGAGGCAAAGGGAAATATTCCAGTAAAACATTCAGAGGATATCTGACACAATCTAAAAGTTCAACGACAACGTGTGAAGCCACGAGCTGTGGGGTGACAACGTGGGAGGCCATGAGCTGTGGGGTGACAACGTGGGAGGCCACGAGCTGTGGGGTGACAACATGTTATGTAGATTGACTTAGTATGTTAATAACATGTTTATCAGCAGTAGCAGCAGCACAACAATAATGCGATCCGCTGAAGTAGCTTTCTCTTTCAACCAGCGAGGCACATCAGCTGTGGCAATATTTCAGGGCAGAATGGCTCCCTTGACTCGCTCTGGCAACAGTGAAGGCAACCCAAGGTCGCACATTTATAGCTCATTTGCTGCACTCAGAGCGCTGCTTGGCGCACGCGTTGAGCACAGCTGTGCTGAGGTAGGACTTCAGGGCTCCAGGATACCAGCAACGAAGGTGCCTAGGTCGGGAATTCACTTGAAAATGGGGGAGATTTAAAATAAGTATAGATGGGATTTTTGACGAATGTGTCCAACTGTTAAAACATGAGTGTACTTGCAATTTAGTAAGGTTATTTCAGAGATTGAAAATGAATACATGTACTTGTAATGGAGATTTAATACAATAATCATGTGTCTGGGATTTAACATTTATCATTTTCAAAATGAACTTTTCTGGATCCAACATGAGTCTGTGAGAAGTTCATAACAAACGTTAATGCATATGCGATTTAGGGTAAATATGTCCGGGTTTAACATGGATGTATCGGCGAATTATATTTATCAGCAAATGGAAAGGGAAAGTGTGATAAAAAACTGTGGAAGTTGCATGAAATTTACACGGTTGCTTGTGTTTTTTAAGTTAAGAATGCTGTTCGCAAGTGAAAAGAGAATATTTAAATAGGCTCTATTGAAGTTATAGCATACTTACCTTAGTAACATTTTAATGAGATCCTAGGCTCACAGAATTTCTACCCCATCTATGAAATGACATTCTATTGAAAAAATTAAGAAAAACGACCTTATTTTTGGACTGTTTCACTCAGTAACGGTGCAAGCTTGCGGAAAAAGTCATTTGAAAACATCGGTAGAGCATAACAAATGAAATCAATGTAACCTGCCCAGGAGAAGCAGAGCCATCACCCTCATTCTGCACGACACAGGACAGCTCGTGGCGGTCGTAGTGGAGTGTCGGTTACAGAAACTCGCTCGGTCGAGCGGCAGTTTTCTCTGTAAGCTCAGAGTACAAAAACGACTTTTTCAGCTCAGTACGAGCTCTTTGAATGACGGCAGAGCGTTAGTAAAGCAGACCCAGGCCAGTTCCAGTGAGGTGCCGAGCTCGGTTGTAATTTAAAGCGGGCGTAAATCAAGAGACGGTCTCTCTTTGCGTGCCCCTGTCCTGCACCCTGCCCATGTGGGACACAAGTCCCGTGCCCCTGTCCTGCACCCTGCCCATGTGGGACACAAGTCCCGTACCCCTGTCCTGCACCCCTGTCCTGCACCCTGCCCATGTGGGACACAAGTCGCGTACTCCTATCTTTCCGAATCATTGAGTCCTTTCTTAAAAAATTATTCCGAATACGTCTTTGAAAGAATCTATAGGCTTGCAGCAATTCATAGCGTAGTCAATATTTTTTCTCCTCTGCCACACTCCAGAGCGTCATGCTGTATTTCGTGCGGAGCTTTGTATTTCAGTACAGCACTTCCACTTTTGATGTTCTTTTAGCTATGACTCAAGACAGCCGTGAGTAAATAAGCGGTACTGCGTTATCCTCATTAGCACTGAGATGATATACCGCAGTAAGGCTTGCCAGCTCTTCGAAAGTTACCTTTAAATTCCTGCCAAAACTCCCCGGACTTGCGTCACCAGTTTTAACTACGACAGTCTGAGCGGAGATGAGCTTTTGGAAGCCATCCTCTGAGACCATGAGGGGTGGCCAGTGGACACGTCGACGGGCCGCTGAAGGCCCACAGGCGTCGCAACACAACCCCGCTGGGCCACCAGCTGACGTTCCAAACACGCATCATCCACGATACTCATCGCCGAACTTAAAATCCTTAAGCCCCAGGAAAAAAATTTCTTTGATATTCGTTCCCAAACTCTCACTGCTTCAGACGGTAATTTGTTTCAGAAACTTCAAAGAATCCTAAGATATTTGATACTAAGTACGCAAATTATTATTTTTAGTACTTTATTGAGAGCGTTTGATGAAATACTCTTGTGCAGTAACGGTTTTTTTGAGAAATTTAAAATCATTTTAGTATTTTTCCATTGCGCTGCGCAGTTAATTCCATTTCATCTGAATACAACAGCTAGGCAGCTGCCCTCACACTCTGTTCGCATAGGGGATGGTAGCTTAAGAGCCCGGTGTTGAGAGTAGTTTGACGACAGGAGGCGCGTGCCTTGCGCCTCAAAATACAGCAAGTCGAAATGTATGGGTATTATAGCTGGGATGGCGTAGTAGTGTCGCATGAATTCCTCATAAACTTAACAGGCATTAAATTTCAGATGTAGAAAGGTAAAGTCGCCCTGGTGTTTCTCAGAGAACATATTTGAAGGTCATCTGAAACTTGCATAGCGTAGCGAAGAGCATGTCATCATAACACCAGAACTTTGACTTCCAACACATCTAATTTGCCCTGCTATTGATTTTGCAGGAACCGAAGTACTCAGCGGCGCCTCTAAATGAATAATCGACCGCAGCAGAACGATACTGTAAGTCAATAAAGAACTCTGAGCTGCCTCGCCACCTCGTGGAGCACCAGCTGGCGACACGAGACATGCGAGGTGCCGCCCTGAGCTGCCTCGCTTCAATCAGCAGGACGCTTATCGCTCTTTAATAACTCTCGGGCGCTAAGCACACGACGCCTGCGTTCTGCTCACCTTAAGGTGTTGCTGCGAGCTGCGATTTGTTCAAGGACTCTATAATCATGCACCTAAGTCGTTCATGTTCCATTTCCCTTCAAAAGCAGCCACGCACACAGACCACCCTATTCCTGAATCATGAAGTCTTGCCCTGTAATTAACTTCTCAAGATGTGCGATGAAGGACCAAGACCCTACTCGATGCCTGTGAGTGTAACTTTACCAGTCATGAGTCGACCTTGAGTGTCGAGGCCGACCGAGCTTGGAGTCACGATACGAGGAGTGAGTAAGGCGATAAGGGCAGGTAG
The DNA here is from genome assembly GCA_014899125.1 of Orchestia grillus. Lineage (NCBI taxonomy): Eukaryota > Metazoa > Arthropoda > Malacostraca > Amphipoda > Talitridae > Orchestia > Orchestia grillus. The sequence continues at coordinate 10,838 of VOMN01059703.1, read as the reverse complement.
GGCTGGGAGTGTGGCCTTCACGCATCAGCAAGAGGCAGTTGTTGCCCTCATCACCTGTCATTTTGAACAGCACGCACTAAAGTCTGCTCATTATCTCTCGCTCGGAGTGACTTCCTTGATCCAACAGTACTGCTCCGTTGTAACTTTCTTACTCTCAGTGTAGAAGTATCCCGGTCTGCTCGAACCAGATGAGACTCTTTCCATGAACCGTTGCTGTTTTTTAATTGCTTTAACAAACGATGGAATTGATCGGAAAGGTAGAATTTGCGACAGGAATTACATGGCAAAATACTGAATCATTGCTGCTCTTTCAAATGAAATTTAAATATCAGATGAAATAATGGCGCAATTGGCGACTTGAAAGGCATTGCAGGATGCTTGAGAGACCTCTATAAAAATGAGCACTTCAGAAAAATTCATGAGTTACATTCTGTTATGGTTCATTGAGCCTTCGAACCCTTCTCCAATTTACGTATTGAAGTTCGCACTAAAACTGCAGGAGTCCATAGCGTCTTGTTGGGATGGCCATTTGACCTCAGGCCTTAGTGATCAAAACATGAGGTCCAATTTAATGAATAGTTTGAAGGCTACCGTAATGCAAAAGGAGAAAAAATATTCAATTGATTTATCGTTAAAAAATCAGTCTAAATTTTGTAAAATATACACTAAAAGTTATGATATTTTAGATTGTTGACTTCAGAAATCGTATCTGTAGATCTTACGTGTTTAACTGTCAGACAAGTCAGCCATGCGTGCCTGAGGCGCTAGTAATGGCATTTCAATGCAGAACTCGCATAATAAAATTGATTATTGAGTTGAACTGCGTCACTCTCCATGAACATTATTGCCGAGTAGTGGAATGAAATCAATAAAGAGTATCGAATGGGCACACAAGGTCAACCTCAACCTCGAACTTATCGCGTAATTGACGACCTCGAGACGCTCTAGCTCAAAGTGGTGCGTGAAACGACGTCTTTTGGTCGAGTGGCGGGTGATGACCCCAGCACCCCATGAGGGTACGATGACACCCCGTCATGACCTCCCCACCCCAGCACCCCATGAGGGTACGATGACACCCCGTCATGACCTCCCCACCCCAGCACCCCATGAGGGTACCTGAGATCTTGTTATGATTTGAACGATTAATTTTACGCTTCGCCCACACGCAAAAAGAAAAAGCATTTTTTTCGCATAGAGCTATTCGTTTGGCAGGTCAAATTGTGAGATGGTTTTTTTATGCATGAGTTGGATGTTAAATATTTATTTCCACTGCTAATATTACTTCAGTTATTCTACACGCATTGCATTTCGAGATACCATGTTGAATCCCTGGTAGAACATTGCTCCCCTTAACTAGTAATTAAATTAGATCACAGTTTGCAATAAGTCTCTCTCCCCACACCGACATCTCTCTTGCAGCCCCGCGCAGAGCTCCAAAGGCTTCGTGCGCTGCCCCGTGTTTACGTGGAGGTGACCATAGCGATGCTTCAGTACCCTCCCCTAAACAGTCAGGGGCATGGAACTGAAGCCTAAATCGAGCGTTTAGAGCCTTCCTGCCAACCATGATGGCATATGGAGGCAGTGGTGTGGACGCACAGCCGGTATGGAGAATGTTTGAGTGCCTAAAGTTTTTTCTTTGAAAAATGGGTGGTTTTTTGCATGATCGATGCTTCGAATTGAGAAAAGATTTTTTTTTCTCAGCTGGATCAATTTAGAAGTTGCGTCTTTCTTTGAAAAACAAATGTTTGTACATATTGCCGTTTGCATCCCGACTCAGTGTTCCCCTCACTACATGTACTGTAGAGCAAAATGCGTAAGAGATATCAAAGAAAACAAATAAACATGTTGCTCGTAGAATCTGAATGTTGATTTAGAATATGTATTATCTGTTCATGATGAATTTTAATTCGGTGTTGGACGCGTTGGTATCGACTAGGTGTTTCATGGCCAGCACCACGTGTTCACCCTAGCACACGCTCAATTGAACCTCTCATTGGTGAACTAATGGAGGGGGGGGGGAAATTTTCTATTGACGTGAATATTCATTAGGTGACTATTCTGCTCTCACTTACGGGATATTCTAACCTATGGAATATGTATTCGGATCAGTAGATTTTATCCGTTGCATCCAATATCCGATAGTGTGCGGCATTCGTTAATTAATGAGAGCTTCCATTGTATGTGTTAGCCGACATTCAGGTATCGTAACTATGCAGTTTTTTCAATCATTTAATCATATAGCGGAACAGCCTTCTCAATAATGAGCATGAATTCGTATTTTGTAATACAGTGTGAGCCGTGGTAATGAAACATTTGTATTCAAATCATTAGGAAGGATGGGCTTACTGATGTCCAGTTCCCGTCCTGTTTTAGGTCCATTTCACTTGCAGCCGCCATGTGCACCCCGCCTTAGGTTGAGTAAACGCATGTACTGCTTAGCGTCAACACCCGTCCCTTCCTTCATTGTTTTAATGAGATTTTGCATTACCGTCAGATGGCCGCGTGCTCTGGGATGTGGACGTGGGATGTTATGGGGTCGGGCCGCTTTAACAAGATGGAAATTAATCTGACCAAAACCATGTCGCTCACGCCCATCACCGCGAATTAATCATAATTATTGCCTAAGCTCATGAAATTTCCTCACACTTGCTATCTTCAGATCTTGAATTCGCACAAGGATGTGATGGCAGCAACTACGGCATGGACCTGTTGGGACGCGCCGTCTGCTGTTGTCGTCTACAGAGGACCCAGTCTAACTCTTCGCCGCCCCATCGATAAATTTATTCATAAAATATGCAAGAAAAACACTTGGGTTTACAAACTGATTGATAATTATAGATGCACCTGGGAAAAACTTCGACTGGGGAAAGTTGCTCATACATGTTCACCGACTCAAGCTCTTTGAAGCCTATCAACACGTGAAAATAGAAGAATCCCTTACTCCCAAAGTCTCGAAAAGGGTTAAAACATAGGATATTTAAGAAGTATAGCATGGGTTTAGTATTCGTGCATGCAGAAGATTTTTAGCAGAACATTTGGTCATCGGAAACTAAAGCAACACTTAGGAGAAAAGAACTGATTCTAATTTGAAAAGAATATTGTGCGGCCTCCCCAGTAGTCGAGTGAGTTGCATCGATGTCGTGTACACGGAGCATCGCGAGCAACCGCAGCGAGGGTAGTGTGGCTACAGGCAGGGGTCCTGCTTTATGGGAACACTGTGTTCTTAAAGAATGGAACACTGTGCTGCTCAAAGAATGGAATACTGTGTTCTTCAAAGAATGTAACACTGTGTTTTTCAAAGAATGCAACACTGTGTTTTTGAAAGAATGCAACACTGTGTTGTTCAAAAAATAATCAGAAGTATAAGTCCTGATAAATTTTCAATAATTTAAAATATATAAAATTATGACTATTACAATTCAGAACTCAAAGATTGAAAGCCTATTTATTTTCATAAAATGCATAGCGTATTATTAAAAATGAATACAATGTTTCAGTCATATGGACTACATATATGCTTCCCTGAACGACAATCACATGGATTGGCTTTTTGAAAATATCAGGTAGAGATTCCTGCCATGACGACCTCGAATTGGCTGCCCTCACAGGGTGCGCTGGTGCTTGTAACGACTCTAGTGAATTTACTTTAGAGTGTAAATAGCGCGAAATAACAGCCATGCATCGTGCTTAATCGGGTGTGTAGTTAGCCATAAATTAGCTGCCACGGTGCATACCATGGTGTGTCATTAGCATGAAATTATCAGCCAAGGTGCTCGCCCTAGATTGTAATTAGCATGAAATTATCAGCCAAGGTGCTTGCCCTAGATTGTAATTAGCATGGAATTATCAGCCAAGGTGCTCGCTCTAGATTGTAATTAACATGAAATTATCAGCCAAGGTGCTCGCTCTAGATTGTGATTAGCATAAAATTATCAGCCAAAGTGCTCGCCCTAGATTGTGATTAGCATGAAATTATCAGCCATGGTGCTCACACTAGTTTAGGATTAGCATGAAATTAGCACTCATGCGGTTTGCCCTGGTTCATCATTAGCGGTGCCACTGGAATAACAATCCGGAAATCAGTCAGGGCTGCAATTACTTAACTTTCCATATTCGTTGACGTTGTAAATTTACGAGCACTATGTACTCCTACTGATACACTCGTCTTGTGTCGAGCTTCAGATTCAGGTTCATTTACATTTCACAAAGCCAAAAAGGCACGACAGTAAATTACTATTAATGATTTATTATATTACTAAAGATAGAAGCGATGTGAAGTGGTGGCGCGCTTACTGTAATTTTTATTGGTAAATTTAGGTCATACGGAGCTGATGTTGTTTGGTGCATTCATCTTACGAAACTTTCAAACACAGAAATCAATCGAGCTTCATCTATGCAAATTTTCTTGCAGTAGTTTAGAACATAGGCAAGAAAATGTAACCCAATTTTCATTCATTTCCTTCAAAAGCGTTGCATTTTTTTTTGCAGGAACGACAGATGTATCGAGGCTGTGAAATGCGGGCGCCATGAGAGCCCGTTCGTGACTCAAGACGAGGTCCAGGCCCGCCATAATCCCGTCCTATGGAGACGACCGCCACGAATTGCGTGCCCTTGACCGCCGGCACGCACCCCACTGCGGTATCTACGCAGCTGCCGCAGCTTCCGATCGAGGCAGAAGCCAGCCAGAAATCCAGTGATTATCGTAACAAAAAATGTGAACGACAGTGCTAGAATTTCAAAGGAAAACACGACTGGAAGCTCTTAAATGAGAGAAGCTCACCTATGAAACAACCATGGTGAGCCTCCATTTCCAGGAAGTGCTAATTGGTGTTTATGTCTGCATGAGAAGACGCGTGATCATGCGTGAGTTCGACCGGCACCAGGGCCATGAATGTAAATTGGTCTCCAGAAACTTGACGTAGGCGTTCTGACAAACTAGTGGGACTCGTTCAATCTCATCCAGATAGAACGAGGTAAATATCTTTCTTGACACTTATCATTTGGCTTCTACATGCTCTGCTCCGTTAATCACTACTCAGTTTTCGCCGTAGAAAATGAAGCGTTGGCAAATTTTCTAGACCACATGAAGCGCAACACAATGAGAGCTTGTCTCCTTCAGCTACTATTATGAATTAGAGACTACTAAAAATCCATGTAAATCAGACACACGACTTCCGTTTTATTTACATGCGCGTAGAAACTCCCAAAATCTCCGCCATATCTGTACGTCCCTTCTGTCAACATCTACTCAAATTTTCTCACGCTACTGTGGAGCGATTAGAAAAAATCACGTAGAAAATAATTTTAGAAGCACCTTTTCAAGTTTTGCTGCGATCGACTTTCCATGTATAACTCTAACCATCAAACACGCAATTGCGATATCTTCAGTTTTACCGAAGCCGCCAGTGCGTGTCAGGAGCGAAGCGCCGAGCAGCAGCGACATGAAGGCGTGCGCTCCAGTTCGTGGAGGGGCAATCGAACACTCGCCGGAGATCGGTTCAGAGGGAAGAACTTTTTCTGAAGACTCTTTCTCACGCAACCGCATTGACTGTGAATGTATATCTACATATACTGCAAGGCTCTGTAACTTTATGGTAATACGTTCTGTTTATCTATCTATCTATCTATCTATCTATCTATCAATCTATCTATCTATCTATCTATCTATCTATCTATCTATCTACCTATCTATCTCTCTATCTATCTATCTATTTATCTAACTATTAACATACTAGTAAAATTCTCATCATGCTGATTGTTTGCTCACGACAGCGCACACGAGCTATCATATAATTACACTGGGATAATAGATTCCGGGATAACCGTTCAAAAATAAATAAGAGGTAGGTACCTTTTATGCACAAAATCATACATACCCTGGACACCGGGCTACTAAATTTCTCTATAATATATATAATTGATGATTTTTTGATGCAAGAATTATTTTCCTTATAAAAAATAAACAAAAAACTGAAACGATGAGCAAGCAGCCAAGAATTCAAATCCTTGACATATGTGGGCTAGAAATAAAACTGAATATATCTATAATTTCAAGGACGACCTAAAGGGTTTCAAGAAGTCTAGTATATATTTATTAGAAGATTTAATGAATTAATGTAGAATACATGAATATACTTGATTTCCATCACGCCGTCTAAAATGGTAGAAGTCTAAAATGTGTAATTGTAGTGTAAATACATGAGTGGGCCCTGCAACTGCACGCTGATGCTACTCTCTATGTAACTTTGAAGTTTTAGAAATTGCGCTGTTCAGGAAGTGCAACTTTGCAACTTTGAAACTTTACTTCGCGGCTTTGAAGTTTTGGTGCTAGGAGCTACGCATTTCGAGCAGTGTAACTCTCAGCAGGACTGTACAGGCACCACAACACCGTTGACGGGCTTTGCACACGATACAGTCAATATCTGAAGACAGTGTCGGCAGACGTCCGAATGTGGGCATCAAATGCTAACAGTGGTCTTTATTCTGAAGTCAGATCGGAATTCAAGGGACTATATCGGCTTCCGACCTCTGCACCTCGGTCAAGAAAAGGATCCCTTAATCTGCCTTGAGGATAGAAAGCATCGAGCGCACTTCAAAATGCCGAACTTTTGATCTTCATTGATCTCATGCGGCACTCATTTAATGAGCTCTTTCATCTTCCCAATCGTCTGCAAATGGTGTCTCACTGCTACCGCAAGGACTAAGGTGTTTCTTCGACTCTCTGACTCGAATTTTGGCCAACAATTGCTCTCAGTAGTTCGATATCAAGTCTGCATATGTCAGACCGCATGGCCGTCCTCTACCCTCCTCATCCTCAATGCTGCCATCACCATTATGGAACTTCTGAAACCTTCTCCGCACTGACCTCTCCCTTGTGGGGCCCTCACCCCGTGCCCTGTTTACATTGACAGCAGTTTGCGAGGCAAGAGCTTGAACTCATGCGGTAAAAGAACACGACGATATTTTTTCTTATATTCATAATTAAGGGCTCATATGCTTCAAGAATGCTTTCTTTCTGATTAGTTGAACATTATTAAAGCGCACTCACATTGATCATCAGGTGTGCCAAAATTTACCTAAAACATAATTAGAAAGAGGTACTAAAATGAGGTTTCTAAACACAACACCTAGATCGACCATTATTTTGGTTACAATCCAATGGTAATAGCCACTTGCTAATGCCATTTTCCTTTCACATTTATATTTCATTTTCTTTCAAAATGAGGTTGGCACCTTTGAGCCGACGTCTCAATAAATAAATGGACCTCAATCGTGAACAGCTCATCGCAGATCTTATTGAAGAATTATAGACTATGGAAACTTTCTTATTTCCAGCACGTTTTGTTGTTGGATTTTCAATGCCTTACAACTACTGGCGTATGAGGAATGCGAGGTTTAAGCTTCCTTTTCCAGTGGAAGCACTTCGTGGTTACGTAAAATTCCGTGCCTGAGCCGGGAGCTGAACCCTAACGTCCCAGCTGCGAGGCTATCACGCTAACCAGTACACCATGGAGACTTTCTTTGCACTGTACTGAGATGCGAGGCAGCTAAAGTAATGAGCTAAATGATTGATTTATAATAGTTAGTGACGAGGTCTAGCAGACCCGGCGACGATGGTGCACTGGATTTGATAATTTGAATTACTCACCCGAGGGCCTGGGATTGGTTGATGACGACGTCTGCCGCCATCTTGGGTCGGCGGCACCCTCAAGCACCAAATCTGACCTTGACCTAGGATTTTGGTGGCACTTTCTCTTGTACTATTGTGTATCTGGAAAGGAATGATGCCTTTAAAAAAACTGTAAGTTTTAATCTCAATTGTTACAACCTGCAGATACTTGTACAGCGTATCCTGAGCAGGTGAAGTCGTCTACGTAGCTGTCGAAACCCCGACGACGTCAAAATGAAAATTGAAGCTGTTGCTTAGTTCAGGATGAAATACGGGGTCTAAAACAGCAAGAAAGGCAAGACTGGACCTTTCGATCTTAAGTACAATACAACAGTGATCGAAGAACAAAAAGAGGAATTTTTTCTATCTGATTTAACTATGATAACGTAGTTCTTCTTCATTATTCATTATTCTTCTGGATCATCATTTGCAAGGGAACATCGAGAACGTTCACATAATTTTTCAGAAATCTTGTAATTGCATTTTGAAATCAGAGGCCGTACTAGTCGTGTTGAGACGCGACACCTCAACGTGGTCTGATCCTTCGTAGCTTTACGTGCCATAACCACGCAACAAGCCCTAGCTCCAATGTACAACATAAGATTACTCTTGACCTTAGACTGGTTTTCAGAAGCGTTTTGTGGTCAGAAATTTTTACCTCACGGCGGAAACACCCTCTGGTACTCTTACTCGACGAACTTTTTTAGTCACAACAAATGGACAGCCCTGCACAGACAACCTCTTTTTCATTCCATAAGAAGCTTCTACGTAAAATATTTTTAGTCAAAACGGTTGGTTTAGTGCTCTAAGGAAAATTAGTGCTCTAATTTTTCTCCCTGGGTTTCACCCACAATCAGCAGCAGCGACAACATCCATGACACTTGAGCATCTGCTGTGCGGACGATTTTAATTGCGCAATTTACAGTGCAGTCAGTGGCAATTTTTGATTCAAAGGATCCGCTTTTATTTGACTATAGGGAGTGCACTCTGGGCTACAACGGATTCGCTTTTCCACCTCTGAGCAAATTCTATTCCTCTATTTCAAATTAGAATTAAACATTGACGGAAAGAATATGGCTCATGCAAATATAGTCGTTCCCAATGAATAAAAATAAAAATGATTACTGTGACCGCCACATTTTTTCGGGTGTGAAGTCGATGGCAATTTGAACCATGTTCATCGTACATGCACTTTACAGAAAAATTTATGTATTTTTTGATTGTACTGAAATACTATCCACTCCCTTTGAATTTCAAAGAATATGAAGTTTTAGTTTGTTCGAATTCGCACTAGTTTCAAGATATGCTAAAATCTAGAGGTGGGGCTATACAAAATCTTTTAAACCACTTCTACGCTAACCATTTGAAGAGACCGCGAGTAGAAGGGTAGCGGACTGAAGTCGCGAGCCACCCAGCTCCGTTAGAGATCTTCGTTGTCTCACAAGCGCTCGCACTCATTCAACGGAACAAAATTTCGACACTTTCACTCAACAACGTTTAAACTCTTTAAGCTACGCTCAGATTAAATTTTCACCGTGAAAAAAAAATTCGAAATGGATTAATATGGTAACGCAATTTTGATACTCATCAAAAACATTAATTTGTGAGCTCAAATTAAGTTCAATAGTTTCTGCCATTATTTTCAGGCACATGACCACTACAACTGACACCCATGACAGTCATGCGTGTCACAAGAGCGCTCCAACATCTCTGGTCACTCTGGCTCGCCACACGAAAGCCACAGTTCGGTGCCACGAAATGAGCCCAACTGAGGAGCAAGGCCTCACTGAACATCAAAAAACGAGTTTCAAGACCACAGTCATCGCCAATCGACCCAGTTCCCACACGTCATCTCCATCACCATAGAGATGCCTCTCGGTCGCGTCGCCTTGGGGCCTACAGCTCGAGTCGGAACACTCACAGCTCCCCAGTTCACAAGGTCATTCACCGTATTGAAGCATGCGATGCAATTTGGTTATTTGTTTCAGTGCAGTTATGGGGTGCTTTTTTCAGCTTCTGATTCTCGCGTTCAATGTTTTGATATAATCCATTTTTTATCCTGCTTATAGGTACATGAAGATTAACTCGACTTCACAACAGTATCGTTGCTATGACACATGGGCAGTGTGTTTGGTTCACAGTGCATATTTAAAAGGCTTACATACATTCCCAAGCATGCATCAAACATTTACGAGCTGGCTCAAATGATCACTTTTGTACGACACAAGTATGGGAAAATAAATTTCCTTCTAAAAAAGCGTGAGTTGTCACATCATGCGCTCAAAACGTCTCATTTCGTGCAACGCTCACCTCGCTGAAGTGAGCATTGACCTTCAAGGCTGTGACACCACTACTGCTCGTACAGAACATCATTACTGCTCGTACAGAACACCATTACTGCTCGTACAGAACATCATTACTGCTCGTACAGGACATCATTACTGCTCGTACAGAAACTTATTTTGTTTACGTCGTAGCACGAATGGATTTTTACGTGCGGTAATTTTAGAAGTGCTTTACTTGTAGTGTAATTACACAGCGTACTTTTGTGAATACGGTAAAATTTTGCAACTATTTTTTAATTTTTCCTTTGGCGCATAGTATCTAAAGCCTTAGCTTCCCGAGTCGGACCATATGGGAGTTCAACATTGACAAGTTTCTTTAAAGCTTCACATTTTCCAAAAATTAAAAGACACGCACTCCTTCACATTCATTAACAAACCTTTGTGTCTAATGTGCTTTCAGTTTGTGATGGCTTACAGCACAGTGCGGTGAGTAGTCAGGTCGTTCCGGTCATTGAATTAAATTAAGGACGTAACTATGAAAATCATTCAGGAGCGGAATCAATCTCAGTATGGATAAATGAGCACGACAAGCCACGGTAATCATAAAAATATATTTCTATAAAACCTAATTTCAAACGTTTCGGTCCCTGGCCATCTTCAGCGAGAGAAAAGTTTCTCAAAATTCAGAATTACAACTAATTTAAAATGTGTTATAAGATTGCACAAGAAAATGTAAAAACTCCTCTACACAACTGGTAAAATAAAATAGAGTCAATTAAGGAATTAAGGTTCTGTAGTGATCACTACATGACGAAGAAACCGACTGCATCGTCGCTGCGGCTTTTGTAGAATCTACAGCACCCGGCGACGCCTAACTGGATCCT
>VOMN01059682.1:0-12893 GCA_014899125.1 Orchestia grillus | reverse complement strand
TCCCTTCTAGTCTAATATAGTCATACGATTACTTATGTACGAAAGAAAGAATGCCCAAAGTCCTCTAGCCGAGGTAACCTAACAGGACACACTCCTCATAGCATACGATACACAAACCTAACTAACCTAACTCTTCAGCCTGTGGCCTATCCTACACCTCCTGAGGGGCTTGACAATACCGCCTGTCAAGTTCTGCAGGCCTAAAACCTAGGGACCGCAACTGAGCTGCACGGTGGGCAGAACTCGCTGCTCCACTCACGGAACAGCAGACGCTAACTGTTGTCGTCAAGGGAAAGTCACACATTTTGCTAAAATGATTGCTCTACATACTGATTTGATACCAAGGGTAATGAACTCAGCGTAAAATGCAAAAATATAAATATTACAATGAAATCACAGCTTTAAAATTAATATAACCTGCCAATACCTCGGCTGGTGATGACCATTACATCGAAAGTTAAGAATATTTAAAGGAGGAGAAAGCAACTGCTAAACTTTCACTGAAACATCGACTGCAATTTTCACAACCAATAGTCAGTGGCACACGATTTTCAAATAGGCACAAGATCCAGAGAAATGGAGATTAAAAACTGCAATATACGTACGGACAACAATGAAAGAAGAAAATATTAAAGGATAAAACACAATCTATTGTAAAGAAATGAACTCTGCATGAGCTAATGATTAAATTGTGACTCAAGAAGATGGACTCCATTTTGTATGACTCCTCATGCCTCGACAACCTGCGTGAATGAAGCGTTTACGAGGATAAAAGTCAACAGCTGGAGGGCATAAGAAACCTTAGTACAATGAACAACCACTTGTAACTTTGAGTGATCGTCCCAGGTTGCTATCAGTTAATATACTGGACTGAAAGAGGGTCCTTCTTTTGAAATACATACCCTGTACGGAACACGAAACCTAGGTAAGGGTATTTTTATATATTAAGGAACTGCAGCTATAATATAGTAACTTTCTTAGGCTAGAGTAAAGGTAATCATTGCAATTAAGAGAAGTATTTCTCTTTGAAAATATTGTTAGCACCTCGGCATGAAATGACATCTGATTAATCAACGCTAATATTTCCAGACAATATCTACAGTATACTAACAAAGAAAATTCTCTTCAATAAAATTTAGATTTATATTAACAACACTCACACACCGTAACCCGACTAGCTGCCTCCTACCTACACATTACGATCCTAACCATTTGATTCTTTATTTCATCATACTTGTAATCTTTTAAAGATAACACTAAATAAATCAATCAACGACTGCACATTTAAAAATAATTATATTGACCTTTGGGAGTAGATTTTTCCCTCACGTGGTTTGTGATAAACGAGGTAAGATAAACAAATATTCTGTCACCAATCACTGTAACGCATAAGGGAATTCTATCTTTGAAATGAAAACTTGCCAGAACTCTACTCTTTATACAGAGTAGAGTACGAGAAGAAAGTAACGATTATCCCTGTAACAAGCTTCAACAATGGTCATGTCTATCATTCCATAAATGATTAGGATTGAAACAAATAAATTATAGCAAAACTACGAGTGCTGTGAGAATTCTCGGCAAACAAACCGCTGCATTCTGCAGGAACAGTGTGAATCAAGCAACGACGCGAATTCGAAAAATCGCAAAGAAATATCCACACACATTTCAAGAAAATAAAATAAGGACAGTGCACTAGAGGATACGTACTAGACGCTGGGAATATAGTTGCCAGCAGCTGAGTACCAGTTCAAGGGAATCACTGCAGTCTGTTCAGCTTGAGGTGAAGGTGAGAGAAGACGGCGAGGAAGTAGGGCGCCTCGGTGGCAGCGTAGAACGTGCTGGGGATGATGTTGTACACGCCTGTGACCACGTCCTCCAGCTCTACGGTCACGAAACCTGACCTAGATCACAATTACGACGCGTATTAAAATCAATCACAAAGGGATATCTGGATTAGAGATAAAAACGGGTTGGATTAACAGTTTAGGTGTGCAAAATTGATCCCTACATGGTTAAATTTGAGCTCATTTAATAGACACTTTGAAACGAAATCTTGAAGTTGATTTGTATAGATTTGCATAGTGGTCATATTTTACGAGTCAGTATATACCACACAGAAATGTTTATAAGAGNATACTTGAGAGTAAAAAAAGCGTCGCGTCAGACGCCTATTGACGGATCGTCAGAATATCATAGAACTGGACGTAAACTGAATGAAATTTGTGTAATTGAAATTAACCTAAACAAATCTACGTGAGAAATTTCACCTATTCTAATCTCCTCTCGCTAAGGTCGTTCTATCGTAGGTACTTACAATACTCGGTAAAACGAAATTGATCAACATGAATCAAACAAAAACAGTTGATATTTGGAAAAGTAATGAACACAGCAAATTTTCAATCCGGATAATAGATAAATTCGTATCCACTATTCGTAATAGAATTTAGGAAGTAACAATGGCTCTTCTTCGCAAGTGAAAATAATTTTACAACCGTAACGTAACATTTCCACCAGTAGCATCTTAAAACAATAATGCAAGTACCTCTTAAGGTACAGTATACAGCGATCACTAACCGGTAGACGCCCGAAAGCTTCTTTTTGAAGTATCCTGTGGCTTCCGTGTTGCGGGCCTCCACACAGACTATCTCGAAGCCGATCTGGAGAACAGAATACTATTTTCACTGCTCTCTAACACGTAACCCTACTCAGTCGGACGAATAATATCCTTACTCATTTCATACTGTAAAGTGATTTATTCGAATTGAAGTACTAAAGTAAAAATGATGCGACTGAGGAAGTTCAAGAAAGGTTAAGATTCAAATTGATTCAGCGATACAAAGCGCTGGGCAAGAAAAAATGCCTGTAGAGATTGAAAAAAAATTAGCGTCAGACGTCATTTATCCATCCAAGAAAGACTACCTATAATCTCTAGAAAAATTTTTGTGATCCAGTAAAGATTTAATTCAGCCTTGACAGGAACTGTCGACAAACTTGGGCCATTATTTTGACAAGTTTGAGTACAGGAGCAAGCTGGCAGTACAAATATGGCGTATATTATAAAATTCATTATTATTATTATATTGTTTCGACGAGTTTGGGGCATGAATATGCGGCGTATATTCATGCTCCACAAGGAATATCCTAAAAGCAAAGATGAATTATTATCAGGCAAAGTTTGTATCTTATTAAACTCAAGTTGCCTTGTTGCAAGAATCAATTTACCGAAATATTTTATCATTTTCTACAATTTCTAAACTTAAAAACTCATTCAATAAACTTGTCGATCTGAAGCAATCAATCGTTAAATTTTCTCTATAAAAATACACTACCACCACCAACGTACAACAACTGTAGCATTCATCAGTACCTACTACGTCAACGTTAAAATTGATAGTCAGCCAAACAATGAAGGGTCTGAAATAAGACGGAGTAACTATTTTGAAGGGATTTAGGGGAGTGCGAGACGAGTGTTCCACACTTGAAAGGTTGCATTACATTCATCATTTTCTACGGTTAAACGTAACAAACACTGTTAAACAGAATGATGCATAGGTATAAGCACTTTCATTTTGATTCCCACTCGATAGCGTCACAGAACATAGGTAGTTTCAAGCATAAAAGATGGAATGTAGCCGTAGTAAGCCATTGGTAACTGGCGCTGCCGAATCATCTGCCTATCTCACACGAAAAACAACAATTTCGTGACCAAGCCAATGAGTTGCTGAGGCTCTAAAGTTTGCTATTGGTTGAACGACATAGAACCATAGAAAATTAAAAGTGGAGTTTTTCTCATTTTCAGCATTTCATGCATGGAATGGTTAGACGAAGAGACAAAAGCGGCACTCACAGACACATCCTTGGGGGCCTTGAGCTGCACGCGCATGAGGGGCAGGTCCTCAGGCACCCGCAGCTGGTAGACGGGGTTGTTGCCGTACGTGGCCGGATTGTTGGGGCACCCTCCAGCACTGGCGCCACTCCACTTCCCCGTCACCTAACCAAAAGTACAATCTTAGCCCTAAAAGGCCTAACTAATTTTGAAAATTAAAGAAATACTGCGTACACAGTCGTTCATATCTTATGCTGTTGTAAAGGGCATAACACTCCATTTTCATCCACGTTTTGAACGAAACTATGAAATTTAAGACAAACTAGATTAGTTCTAGCATCCCACTAGCGGAACGCTGGACACTGCAGGGTTAACACGGCGCTTGCAAGACGACACACCGGTGAGCAGTTTTGATCCTAGAGGTAGCTTTGTCCCAGGCAACGTATTAAATGTGTTACAAGAAAAATATAACCTACAGCGACAACTGCACAGTCTATGTTAATAGATTAAATTATTAGTTAGTTTAAGGCTCCCTACCTACATGAAATGTGATTCAAAGAGAGTGAAAAGAAGAGACCATTTCGTATGGCCTTTGGAAAACGTGGGATCTATACGCAGGATTTCCTGCGCATAGAAACAACATATTGAGAAAGAAGAAAAGATAAAGAATTATCAGAGAAGAAGGCATGAAAATGGAAAGAAGCATGGTGGGCACGAAAGATGAAAGTCCCGAAGGCCTACCTAAAGCTGTGGTAACCTTACAGTGTCCCCCCCTGGTGACGCCAATTCCCATAAATGGATAGATAAACCTATCTAACCCAACCTTATTGCCTATGCCCTATCATATGCCTCTTGAAAGGTCTCAGTTATCAGAATATGATCGAGAACAAACTTATGCATGATAAAGATATATCAGTAAAAAATACAGAATATTGTCACAACATCTATGGTTTTCTATGACACGCTAGCCTAAGCACGGGAAAGGTATGACTACCAACTGAACGTAACACCGCCAAAAAATAGAACCAACTCTGGGATCGGAAGCTCCAAAACTCGAGTGAAACACAACCACAATCGAAGATTAGATTTTGATCACTAGCTAGTTTAAATTTCCCTATCCACATGAAATGTAATCCAAAATTTAACCTATTTGCGTGTTTTTATTTTACCGATTTAAACGCCGAGTTTTGTGGCCACGTTAGCCAATCTACAAGCTACATAAAGAGAGAGACAGATATAAATATACTAAATTCAACTTTCATCAATGAAATGAAAGGAAACAAATAAAACATCCCACGTGTTACAAGAAGACAACAGTTTTTGGCACCTCTCACCCACCTCATGCTTGTGAATGCACGGGTCCTTGATCTTATTGAAAGAGAAGGGACACGTAGAGTACACCCTGAGGGAGTAGGCGATGGTCTTCTGCTTCTCATACTGGGACACAACGAGCGTGAAGCGCTGAGTGCCGGCGCCCAGCACCAACTTGCACAGGTAGTGAGGGGAGTTGATCCGCACGCCCTCGATGTAGGGCAACGGGTCCGCTGTACACCACAACAATGTGATTAGAAACATGTCTCGCATTTAAATACGTACCCAAATACACATGAACTATCAGTTGTTTTTAATAAATAATGGTGATTTCTTCGCAAAATAAGGAGTTTAATATCCAGGTGCTCTACTTTGGAGGTTGTCTAACTTGTGGCATTTCCTGTGTAATGCATTTTACATTTCAGTTTGAGATGAGCGTGATGCACTCAGCGCTAAAAACTAACTCTAGTTTTGTGACAACAAAACAAAAAGTAACACAAAGAATAGTATACACTGAGTAACTAATGAAGAAGTAAGGTACACAACTGGAACAGGAGATTCGCTCCTACAACACCTTTCTCAAAGAAGTTTTTAAGGGACGCTTCCATCATTTACCGGCCTGTAACGATTCATTCCTGCCAATCTTAATAGAATAACTTACTAGAAAACCTGAATGGTGAATCAAGTGAGGTGAGAATGAAAGTGATGAAAGAGCATCAAATGCGAGGAGCATCGAAAGCTGTGTTAAGAAATAGGTGTGTAGGTACGAATGCTAAGAGAAGATTGTATGAGAGGGCGGCAGTGTCTACAGTGCTGTATGGATCAAAAACATGGGGTCTGAGAGTGGCTGAGAGAATACAGTTGAACGTGCTGGAGATAAAGTATCTGAGGAGTACGGCAGAGGTGAGAAGAACGACCGGGGTCATAAAGAAATCGGTTGGTAGAGTTGATTGTAGTGTTCTGTGTTGTTCGGAGATATAGAGAGAATGAATGAAGAGCGACTGAAGTGTTGAAATCAGTAGTGAGTGGAAGGAGTGAGAGAGGTAAACCGAAAGTTGGATGGAGTCGCCGCGAGCAACCGAGGCATGTCTGGAAGATGCAAGAAGCCGCGTAATGGATAGAGGCGAATATAGGGTGATTGTGATGGCCTGACCTAACGCAGTCGCATGGATAGGGTCGGGGGGTCCTGACCGGTGCGAGTGACCCTGTAGAATTAGTTGTAGGGTGTGATTGTGGATCACTTCAACTGATTGGGATCTCTCGAGCCAACATGAAGTGGCAGGGGTAAACCAGCGCTACACTACTGTCGGGCTCCGTTGTGGAAGATTGACCCACAAGACCAAGTGTGTGTGTGTGTGGGTGCGATAGGGTCTCCGTGCTCGTGGTTAGCTACCCTTATTCCTTGGAGGGAAATGCTCAGGTTTATATATCGATATATAGTTGAGACTGACCAGGGTAGAAAATTTTCTTGCCGCCCGTCTTGTAGACAAGCAGTGTGATGTACTCCTTGTTGTGCCTGAAGTCTTCGATGTCAGTGATGTGGCGGGTCAGCAGCACCCAGACCGCCGTCGGAGCACCGGCACGTACCTGTGTACACAAGAACAGCCGTGATATCTATTTAACCTATAACGACCGAAGTATTTTTCCAACAAGACTGCACTGAGCTTTGTACGAAAAACTAGCTGTAGTTTGTTTTATGCATGCATGCGATAGAAATGCATTACACTTTGTACGAAAAACTAGCTGCAGCCTCATGAAATGGTAACCAAAGAATGCGCGCAGAGACGCCTGTTCAGTAGGCAAAAAGATGGATTCTGCCTAGTCCAATTTCATCACCAAATACAACGTAACTCATCATATTCATGACATATACAGGGTGCCGCTAAATAACTTGACATAGAAAATGAAAATGCTTCTCCATCTTTTTTTTATTGTCTTTTTTTTAAACCAACATGTGTGTGTCAGATAACTTTGCCACACTCTGTAGTAAGCAAATAAGATTAGCTACCAAGTAATTTTATAATTTTACTTACCGTTAGTATTAATTTCTAATGGCGTGATTTGCCAGTAACTAGTTGTGCTTGATTCTACAGGACCGTAAATAAATTTACACGTCTGTCGAGTCATTAGACACCTAAAATTTGAGGATAAAAGTGAAACCTGAAATTAAACTACAGGCGGATAATCTTCACCAACAAATAAAAGAGGAACAGATGGAAATGATCTCGTACCGTATGTAAACTGTATTCATACAAACTAAAGAAACAAACAAAGAAGAAATGGAGTGGGGGATTTCGTGAACATGAAAAGCATACGCACACAATCTTGAGAAATAAGCATAAAGGAAATAGGGCACGATGACCTGATAAAGTATGAAAACTTTACTTTATACTATAAAGTATAAAAACTATATAAAAACTTCATAAGAGCTACAGAAATAAACAGAAAAGAAATACGACGGGAAGACTTGATAAAGTATGAAGACTATATTCATAAGAACTAGAGAAATAAAAAAAGGAAATGGAGTGAGACGACCTCGTGAAGTACAAGCATGAACATATCACCTTGCTAAGCTAACAAGAAGGAAACACAATGGGATGATCTGGTGAAATACAGAGTGGTCCAAAAGTACGTAGACAATAAATGAAAACATTTATTTTTAGATTACGTTTTGAGATTATGCCAGTGGCATCGAATTTTTCAATGCGGTAAATGGTTTGTCTCTTTGGGGCTTGAGTACCAAATGTTTCAACCCAATTTGCTCTAACGGTTTCAGCACTCTGAGATGTCCAACACTCTTTTAACACCCATTTTCTTTCACCTGTATTTAAATTATTTGCCATTATGGGTTCTCTGAATTATCTGAAAAGAGAACAGATTAAATTTGAATAATTGTAGTTATAAAATTGTTATAGTTATAAATAGCACAAATTGTGTATATATATAAAATTGTGTAAATTGTAGTTATAAATAGCACAAATGAAATAGTAATAATGAACACAATTGTAATAATAATTGATACATAAACCTATTCCACACACTGTCCACCAACTTTAGGACCACCCTGTACGTACAATAACCCCATGCACATAACCTAGCGCAGCTAACAAGACGTAAGGCGGGATCACCTCGAGTCTGTACTGTGGATTGTCGCCCAAATTGTAGAGGTCTTTGGCAGGACCAGCACCGGCGCTCCAAGCTCTGCGGACGAAGCGAGAACTTTTGAAAATTTGCATTGAGAAAAAGTTGGCTAGAGAACAACAGTTATTTATATCAGAGAGGGAATCAAAAACAAGCAAGATTAAGTTAGGTTATATTCGCAATCTACATCCAGTTTGACACAAAGGGAGCGAAGAGAAGAAGGGACTCTCTAGTTGAACTGTGGAAAACGTAGAATCCATGCACAGATGTGTTCCCACACCAGATTCCCTGCGTATAGAAACAGCAAGTTAAGAAGAAAGAGAAAGAAAAGACAAAGAAGAGGCAGCAAAGGTGTGAAAATTGAAAAAAGCAAAATGGGCTCGAAAGATAGAAGTCCCAAAAGCCTATCTATAGCTGAGGTAACCTAACAGTCCTCAAGGCATAGGAGAGACCAAGTTAACTAACCTAAGCCTATTGCTTATGGCCTATCCTATGCCCCTGAGGGGTCATTCAGCATATAACATTGAAGTAACAAACCATACAAATATTTTGCTTTGTAATTCACAACTTTGCAGTCATTATAAAAATGACAAGCTAAAAAAACAGCAAATAAATCAGTAGAAATGACACAGAGAGACTAGAAGAAAAGCGTCACCTGTGGGTGCAATAAGTGTTGGTGAAGAGCCCGGGGTTCCAGTTCATGTAGATGACATCAAAGAAGTGAATTAAGCTGTCATAATCGATCCAGAAGACGCCGTTGTCGAACATCTGAGCGCTCTTAGGGTCGAAGTTAAGCGCCTTGCACAAGTCTGGGGTCCAGTGGGCCGTGTCCAGCTCGGAGTAGTTGCCCTTCCACCGCAAGTGCGACCAGGGGTTTTTGAGCATGAACAGACGCTTGCCCTGCGCGCAGCAGCACATCAGCGCAAAGTTTCATAGTATTATGCAAGTTTTGATTTGATCACAAAATAACAAGTTTTTTACTCGAGTTTGTAAAGATATAGTGAATGCACATAAAACAGTACAATAAAATTATACAACTTGGCATAAAGATGAATGCCGGTAAAATAGGTCGGGCTGTTAAAACGATTCTCTGTTTTTCATTTGTTATTCTAAGGTGGTTTATGACATTTTCAAGTGATTTTGCTATAGAAGAACAAAGCGAATTCATTTTTTGAGGTATGATACTTCGAGTCGTTTGAAAAGCTAGAATGTGACAGGTTTCGATTTGAGAGCCAAATGACCACTAGTGCTGACCGTGAACTTCAGATATTTTACCTTACAAACGTGTTATTGAAAACGCTTGCTCGACAAAATTCCTATGGAAAATGGTTCAATTCCAGGTTGTGTGAGCAAACAGCCTCATCACATACACACATACACGAATGACTAGCCATCAACCAGTGAACATAAACTAAATTTCAACAAACGATTGTTCAGAAGTACCTGTATAAACAGCAAATGATTGGAAGATACAATCACTTTTATTATGAAGGGAATACTTTTTCAGTGAACTAAACTAGTCAGAAGATAGGCAGTTTTTATATATCAATCATTTTCTGCAGCTCCAGAATCTAGCTCACTGGGGAGCGTTTGATCAATCCTTATTGGTGCCACTGATCCTAAATTCCCAATTTCCCATTTCCAACACCCAAGTTATGCTGAATTCCAAGCAACACACAAGCGAGACCAAAGAGCCTCAGTCAAGCATGAGTCCACCGAGTCGCTGTACGATGGGCTAAGAGGGACAGTGAAAGCTGAGACACTGAAATAATTTCATTTTTTAAAGCCGCCACACATATTTTTGCTAAAGCTGCTCCAGCATCTGTCCATTTTTTTCCTGAGTAGGCTCAAGGAGCCCCGACTGTTAAGTCCATCACTGATGTGTGAAATGAAGGCAAAAAGTTGTATGACATGATTCGAAATAACTTGACCTTTAACTTGCATAATACGGTGAAAAATTCATATCTACAGCCTGCAGGATAGCTTATTTTGCGCTGCAAGTTTTGTGCACTGTACTCACAGTAGTGCAGAGAATCATGATCCCTTGACTGGCCATGAATGAGACTGACCATGAATGAGACTGGCCATGAATGAGACTGGCCATGAATGAGACTGGCCATGAATGAGACTGACCATGAATGACACTGGCCATGAATAAGACTGGCCATGAATGAGACTGACCATGAATAAGACTGGCCATGAATGAGACTGACCATGATCTCCTTGACATCCAGCATAGCGTAGGCGTGGGTAGGCACCAGGCCTGCTCTATCAGCCTCAGCTTCGGGCAGGTCTCCAGTTGCCACCGTCACCAAAACGTCACCCTTGTGGAACCTGCAACACAGGATACGGCTGAGCATGCAACCAATAATTCAAAAGCGTCGCCTTTATGGTGCCTGCAACACAGGATACGGCTGAGCATGCAACCAATAATTCAAAAGCACCACCTTTATGGTGCCTGCACTACGTGATACGGCCCCTGTACACAAGCAATACTGGTAAATTATTCAAGTTTATCGGGCTTGTAGCACGTGTACCCTTGATTGCTCAGTATTTGAACGTGGAGTCCGAGAATTTTCTGTCATATTTATGCTCTCACCGAAAAATAGACGAGACATTTGTGACCAAGTATTAGAGGAAAACACAAACAAGAGAGAATCATACAGCTGAAAACACTGCAAATGAGAAAACAGAAACAAATTCTGTACTCCGGCCAAAACTCCACCAGAAATATACATAGCACGTCAAATAAGAATAAAAACTAGCAACACTCAAAATCTCTAAAAAAGCTACAAAGAGAGCGACCCACCAATGTCTTCCACATAAGAAAAAGACAATAAAAGGTTAGCTTACCTGCTTTTAAAATATTAGATACTCACAAGTACACATTGCCTGAAACAATAAAATGCTCACAATAGCTCAATACCAACAATTGCACCACAGAGGCAATCACAGAATCCTGACTCTGTGGTGTTAAAAAGGGAGTTCTGCAGAGGTGTCTTGACGAAGACCATGATCTACCACACCAGGTAGGTTGAAAAAAAAAATTACCACGATTTGAACAAGAAAATTTCTGCACGACTTTAATGTACTCCCAAGGCACTTTCTCTCTCAACACATTGGCCGCAATCACCGATGCGGTAAGTTTGTTGTGCTGGTGACAGGTTCAAGCCTTTTACTCACAGGCTCCATGTTTTGTATCATAGAATTTGTCAATTTGAAAAGGAAATATGATTATTAAAAAGTATGCTTTTTATAGTAACACAAATGCACTCATCGTGTTTTTGGAAGTCTGTGCAGTTACACACATACGAAACACACCGCGACCAACGTGGTGAAGTAGCTCCTTAAAATACTGACATCAAGCTAGCTAGTTGACTATGAAATTACCTTTCGTAAATTTTCCTGAAAGTGGCATCCTTGTTGAAGTCCTTGTCCCCCATTGCAACTCGCTCAGGTATCCAGCCGGTTAACGCAAAGAGGTCAATGTTGCTGTTTGAGCCCGGAAAATCATATCCACCCATAACTTTCATGTAGGCTTTCTCAATAAGAGAGATCCAAAACTCATTCTTGTTGCTTGAAAAAGAACAAAGGAGCTGGTTGTGTCTTCCAATTGGAAAGTAATCATCAATGATGATTTTGCGAGCTATACCATTGATGTGCAGCTTGATCATGTACTTGCCACAAGGATTGTAAACAGGCTCTCCACTTTTGTTTTTGGGGTAAAGAATATCAGTGATGAGCCTCTTCTTGAATCGCTTCTCATAGAGGGCACTGACTGCAATGCTGGCAACAAACGAACAGTCAGACACACAAGTCTGCTGGATGCTGAAGCAGTCTATGAGTTCGATCATTTTAGGATTACTCGACAATTCTTCAGGTCGAGCCCACCTCGCAAACTTTTCCTTCTGCTTGGGTGCAAGTTGGAGGTGGCCATCCTTGTCAGTGAAAGGGATGGAGTATGCAAACTTCTCCTTCAAGTCTATGGACATGAAGGGCACATACTCGCGCCCATTGATTGTAGAAGTGGAGCGCAACACGAGCAACTCTTCTCGAGTGTAACTGCTGCCTCCAGACACCTGGCGACTGAGTGGAGGTCCGCTGCTGCTGCTGGCTGTATAGAAATGCGGCAGGTGAGGGCTAATATATAATCAGGTTGCAGAATTCCTTATTTCCTACCGTGGACTAATATCCAAAAACTCAATTATGAAGTAAATATACGATTAAAACAGTTTTTCCCCAAGTGTAAGCTCTTCATAATATCAAAGAGTAGAATAAAAATTATAATACTAGTATGAAAACTTATCTTTTCCATATGCACTCTTCTCCAGTGCATCAAACTTCATTAGAATGCAAATAATGTTAATGAAAATACAGGCTCAGGCAAAATGATAGGACACATTTCTAGGTTAAATAAAAAACAAATAAAATAAAGAAATAAAAAAGTGGTTTTATTTTCGAAAACTACATATAACACCATTTTTGTTGTGACGATTCATGTCCATAGACTTGAAGGAGAAGTTTGCATACTCCATCCATAGTATGTGCCCTTCATGTCCATAGACTTGAAGTATAAAATTATAATGTGATAATATGAATATTGTCTCATAAATTT
>VOMN01059679.1:0-29410 GCA_014899125.1 Orchestia grillus | reverse complement strand
TATTGATTTGGTTTATGAGCCTACGGCCCAGCATTGTCTCCGTGACACTAGTGCATTCCACAGCTCCTCCGCACGCGTGCCCCTGATGAGGCCTGGCAGAGCGCGAGACGAGTGGCAGGGGTAACTGCGCGTCAATTTCACATGGTTATCACGGAGGCTTGTGGCCTCGTCTACTCCTTCATCGAAATAAACCTTTCATTGTTTGTAATCATGAAACTTGCACTCCACTTGAATACCAATTAGGTTTTGGAATGTACTTTAAAGATACTCATGATGGAACTAACGAGCTTAAAAATCCTGTTTTGGTGTATCATTTATTATACGTTACTCACTGTCAGTATATGATTTAAGAAAATATACTATATATATATACATTTTTCAATTCACCTTTGTCATGGGAATGGGACTCTCGCCTTCGTGTCGAAATTAAGGAGTTAGTATGCACTTCAGATGAATTTACTCCAAGGCATCATCATTTCACTAATCAGCTACCAATGACGGTTAATTTTGAAAAAATTTCCCGCTATTTGATCCTCGAGGTCGTCGTGATATTTATACCGTTAATTTATTCTCGTCGGGATAAGAATTTCATTTGATGAACCACTTTTTGAATATCACGGTCGTTCACCCAAAACTGTTCATGTATTCAGCGCATGTGTTTTCTTTCAGCCAGTTTTTGTGTCTCCTGGAGAAATCTTGTCACCCCTAGAGACTCTTTTCTGTCAGAAATCCTGTCAGTTTGCCGGTGTGCCGCTAATTTCACTTGTGTTTGTTTGTTTGAACTTCTGCGAGGCATCGACGAATCCCTCGCGATGCTCGCCCTTGCCCTGCATCGGGCCGGCATCACTTCGTATCCTGTCTACCAAGACAGCACTCGAACTGATTGAACTGCTTGACACATTTTGGCCTTCTGCGTCTGCAGGCAATCGGCCTCTTAGCTCTCCCTAAACTGATCGACTATTGGTCTCCTCATCGGCGAGGTGGGCCCTCAACGCCTCTTCTTCATTGGGTCATTCAATAGTCCAATAAATGTTTGTCTTGCTCTGAACGCTTGTAACTCTCAGACGAATTTGGTTTAAGCGATTTTGATGGAACGAGTCTTTGTTCAAAGAAATTGGTTTTATTAGACCCTAATTCCAATTAAATTTGCTATCACTGTTCGCGTTGCAATGAACGTGGCTGAAAATAATTTTTTTTATTAATTTTTTTGGTATTTGGAGGTCGTTGTCATACGGCCGTCACTTTCAATTTGAATGCACATCAACTGGAGTCATCTCGACCGAACCGTACCGAATATTTTACTCGGATGTTTACTGTCAATGAATATGGTTGCAAGGGAAATAAAAAACGCCTCTTTCGCTTAGAAATAAAAAAATCATTCTCACGATGTACTTCCGCTGTTTATGTACTTTGGATTTAGGTTTTTGAGTTGAATTTAAGCTTTTCGTTTGTGTCGTGAATGTTTGATGTAGTAGAAAATTTTCTGCGAAACTGTCAACAATTGTTTACGCCAAAAATTACTGAAACCACGAAATTCTAGTAATATATCCTCCGTATATTGCGTTCTCTTGAAGATTTGCATAGCAAATTCTGCACAGTCGTCGGCTTGCAGACTACTGAATAATTAAGCCAAGCCTGAGTGCGAGTATCAGCATGGAGCCACCGCGCATGTCGTAGCCCGTGCGTGCATTCGGACGTACACGAGCAGCGGTCTGTTTGTGAGCTCTGGTAACGTTGCTTTTGTTCTTGTGCGTGGAAATTTTAACCGAATAATAAAGGAAACGCCATTGCTGTAAAGTACTTTAAATAATTATGAAAGGATTTCCACTCGATATTCGCTGCTACTCTGTCGCGAATGTCGCTTCATCTTACGCTAATATTAACTCAATCACTTTGTTTGGCTAAAACACCTCAAGAGATGTGAAAAATATGTCGATTTTCTTCGAGTTTGATGAACTCAGGTGTTACTTTTGGCGCGATTTGCAAGATTCTTTCTGCGAACATATCTCTATTTTAGGCGTGAAAATCTTGCATGCGGTTCTCGACCACAGTATTATTTTTGTCACCTCATATGCGAAAGAAGATAACCGCATCATCGAAGGTTCAATGCGCATTCTACTCGGTGCACGGGAGTAAATGTCAAATGATAAGAATCGCTATTAATATTATTTCATTTTTATAGCAGACGCAGGCGTCTCGAGGCTTTCTTCATTTGTGAAATGGGCAAGCGATAAATTGATTCCGGTCATGGGTATATTGTCCTTGAGAGGAATTGCAATTTATTTCTATTCGAAGAGACTCATTGATATGCGTCAGCTTACTTATAATGCTTTGCCCTAGCTTGCATTTCATCGAATATTATTATGCTTGAATGCTCAGGTGAAGTGCTAGACGTGTGAGTTCCACGGTGATTCCCATCACCACGTTCACTGCTCCCAGTCGTAGAAAGATCTCGCCTGAAGGCTTTCCATGGCGCTTATCAAAAGCACCCGGCGGCGGTTTGGCCTAAGACCTGGGGTTTTAAACTATAAAGAGGGCGATGCAATCTCTAGACGGGAGAGCGGGCCGCTGTTGACTTACGTATAGGCTTGTGACTAGCGTGAATGCTTGGTTCTGCAGGGGGAAGCTGCATGTGCGGCGCTTGATGCCACTTTCCATGAGTTTGACCTGGGAAACAAAGTAGAGATTATCTCGTTGAAAGCGAGAGTCAGTCTTAGCGCTCGGGATGAACAGTTTTCTATTAGCTGAGATCATTGCTTTTAGAAAGCGTTTTTCTAAAAATAATAAGTTTTATGTCCACATCATGATGCTTGTTGCCATCTCAATCATTAAACTGTGTCAATCAAGACTTCGCTTGCAAAAGGAAATTCAATGTACAAAAATACATATAGAAAATGGCATCATGGAATAAAAATTTCACTGTAGTTCAACAATAATTCAATCCCTATTTTCTCACTCTAAATATTTATCCAATGTAAAAGGATGATGGGATTAGTACTCAAG
Organism: Orchestia grillus; assembly: GCA_014899125.1. NCBI lineage: Eukaryota > Metazoa > Arthropoda > Malacostraca > Amphipoda > Talitridae > Orchestia > Orchestia grillus. The sequence goes on along the minus strand of VOMN01059679.1, from coordinate 26,407 downwards.
GACATCGTTTTTCAGAGGTTTGTGAAATAAGCTTAAGTTTAGGTCTAAATACGATTATATCGCATAAGTTTATAGATGACGCAGGCATAAGCTCTGAAATATTTCTCCATGGAAAACAGCGTATAATGAAAACACATCGCGCAAGAGGGAAAAGCTCATCACCACTGACGTTAAAAATTATTCCTTCACATTCGGCCGCCGAATGTGGTCTTAGGCATTACAACACTCGTCTCGTATTTTGCTGTATCCGTCTCGCCGCATGAAACTCCCCCCACTCACTCGAACACGCATCAGTCTCGCCGTCTGAANCTCCCCCACTCACTCAAACACGCATCCGTCTCGCCGCCTGATATTCCCCCACTCACTCAAACACGCATCCATCTCGCCGCCTGATATTCCCCCACTCACTCAAACACGTATCCGTCTCGCCGCCTGATATTCCCCCACTCACTGCAACACGCATCGAATGCGACGCACGGTTTGAGCCTGAGGGCTAAGAAATGAAATGTTCATTGTTTCCTGGTGAATATTCTCCGTTTCGAGTCAAACTTTCTTCGTTTTCAGGTAAATTTTCTTCGTTTCCTCGTAAATTTTTTCGTTGCCTGGTTAATTATCTTTGATGTCTGTAAATTTTACTTGTTTTCGGGTGAATTTTCTCGTTTCGTGATAAGGCTTAGATTCCAGGGTTTTCAGGCATGAAGACTACAACGGCGATTTAATTAACATGAATTTGAGCGTTCCTCGAACACAATGATGCCGAAAAAGCTGTCTAAACTTCCAGCCCCTGAATTGGAGCTCTCGTAGATGAAGACCGATTGGACGGTTGGGGAACCCACCATAAAAAAAAGAGAAAGTAGATAAAGGCAAGACCAAATCGTTCCTCCGATTTCCATCGAGATGAAAAATTATCGAGCGAAGAATCCTGGAGCATTTGGAATTTTGAAATTTACTAAACGTATTTTTTTAGAGTACTCTTGACTCCAACCAGCTTGATTGAGATTATTATTTACTAGCAAAAATTTCTGGAGGAGTAGTATTCGAAAATAGATAAATTGCGGATAAATTATTTTTTAACAAAGTTCATCGACAGCTCGACTGTGAGAATATATAATTATCAAAAGTTACAATAATGCGTCATCGGAAATAAAAGGTTGGCGAGCCCGTCCTCGACCGCCGTCCTCTCAGAATACCCGCAGTTGATCTCTCCAGCCCTCAGCTGCATGCGGGTAAAACAAAATGTTTGGCCTGATTGTTCCCTGGTCTTTTTCTGTTCTTATTTAGCCATAATTTTTTCGCCGCGTTCGAAATCTGCCTCACTTTTAGAGGTCTCCTACCGCCTCATTCATATAAATTTTTCACTCGTATAAATTTTTAATTTTGCTCGAATTTACGTCACTAAATTTTGAACCCTATAGAAAACTTCGAGTAGGGCTTGGCTTTGTTCTCTTCACACATCCTCATCATTTACCGTGGCGTGAAAATTCCTGAAAAAAACACAGAGGACTCTCCTTTCTAACGAAGGATTGTTGGACTACAATGCCTCTTATTCTGGCAGAACTACGCAATTTAGAAATTTTTGGAGACTTTGTTATGACCTCACAATAAAGGGATTGATGTTAATGAAGCTGAGAATCGAGGGCGATGCTTTATATGAAATAAATGGCTATTTTGTTAGCCTATGAGATTAATTACCATGTTTTTTTAAAGAATTTTTCTCAGCAAATGCATTCAATTCAATAATGTTTCTATCATCACCCTTGAAGATTCATGAAATCATTTCTAACTTTAAAGAAAATTGTTGCATAGTTTGATGGAAATGATTTCGTCTGAATACAATATCAAGAATTTCTCCTTTGAATACGTGGTATCAGGGTATCCAAATTAATCGCGACAACTGTTGCGGAACATTGCTTCCGTCACGACGTGGCAAATTTCCGATGGCGACTATTCTATCACTAACAGGCTTTGAGCGAACATGACACCCTCTCCTTGCAAACAGAACCGACAAATTTAGCTTCTCGTCAATTTGTATGGGATCTACGTTGTCACTCGGGGCCCTGCTGTGAATAGCATCGACTGAGAAGTGCACAGCAGCTCTGGCCTTTGAAGTGTCATCAGCTAATGGGCAAACGGAGGACCGTGACGTGGCGTGACGGACGTCTGACGGTCGACATGATAACGGGCCTTCATAAACTTGCTGCGTCATCCTCCCCTTGCGCTGCCCATGTAGTTAACAATGTGCGTACGCAGGAGCTGTTACCTCAGGGCTGTTTTATGGTCTTCGTCGATCGAATACGAAAGTTCATTCGTCGAAGGAAAGACCACAAAACTGGTTTCTAAATAAGAAAGAGTTTCATGGCATATTGTGGGAATATTCTTTATGAAGCATGAAAAGTTTTACGTCGACTTGAATTAACATAATAATATTTAAACTTGAAGTTCAGGACACGTTGTCGTGACTCGACTCTTAAAAGACGATGCTATATCACACACTGCAAGACAGCTTATGGCAGCTGTGTGAGAATTGTTCGGTAAACGTATCATTTCAAAATTTGGTGACCCTAGATCAACCCCTCAGATCACCGGATTTGTCCATTCGTGATTTTTTTTCCTCATGAGGCTTTCTTAAGAGTCGGGTCTATACGGCCAAGAACACTGGAGGAATCGAAGCAAAGAATTCATGACGACATTCGTGGTACCCGAGCTGAAACGCTGGAGCAATCGTTGAGGAACTTCTAGGGCACATTAGAAGAATGTATACGTAGAGGAGGACGCCATCTACAGCACGTAATTTTCAGACTTTGATAATTTGAATTGGTTTTTCTTAAATGGCAAATTGAAGTGCTTCAATTGCATTAAAAAAAATTTGTTTCATTATCTCTATTTTTATCGGTGTTTTCAAAACTTCCAGTTGTTTTGCGTCACCCTGTGTTAGGTGTGCGGGCATAGCGCATATATTCATTTGGTCAATACCAGCTTGAAATTTTGCCATGCTCGACTTAGAGTTAATGAAAAAGAAAAGTATGTAAATGTATTTTTTACTTTCAGTGACTTTTAATTGGATAACCTTACTTGAAATAGCAAAATATTCAAAAATTTTCCTCAAAGCATTAAGACAAAGCATAATTTTTATCAATTAGGTGTTATTTCCAAATTCCTTATTGTCAACAAATTAATAAAATATTAGATATTCATTGACCTGACCACAGAAGCAATGTTCTAGCTTTAATTTAGTTTCATCACTTTGTTTAGCTTCAAAGATGTGAGAAATTACGGGCTTTTCCCAGGAACAAGATAGGATAAAGTTTGTAAATACAGTGTAATACGAAGGTATAATTTGTTTCAGTGTAGCATAGTATTACTCAGAGCTAGAGAAATTTGTAATACGGTGTGAGATCACGTGGGTCCTCACAGTTGATCACCTCTTATTTGCTATGGACTTATCTTAAAGGGCACATGAATTTCTTTCTGTTTTATGCCCCCTGTTCGGACGAACACTTTTCCAAATGAAGTTTTTCTCATGCGCGAGGGCTGAAGTACGAGCGTACATTTGCTCTTATGTTTATTTTCTAGCCACGCTCTTTGAATCACTTTTAGTAGACACGAAATTGTTCAGAATGACCGAAAAAAACATCGAATCCTTTATTAATGAGTCTGTACAGAATGTGAACATGATCATGAGTTTGTTGTCTTGACACTCATAGTCGTAAATTAGTTTTTGCATTTCACGAGAGTGGGTCACCAAGCCTTTCGTGAAGCCCGCTTTCCACATTCACGCAAGAATACAGTGTTGTTTCTTCCGATATTTCACCTTCGAACGTCCCACAGGCTTTGTTAACTGATAAGTGAGGAACTACGTCCTCTCTCTGAAGGTGTTAAGTGACTCCGTATCGTTTCTTCTGGCGCATAATTCAACGGGAGAATATTTATGTGTCCTGCTCGATCTGAGATGTCAGGCCTTACATTGGTACGTGTGTCTCCGTCGTTTTAAGACGCTTTCATCGGCCTATGTTTCTTAACTTTCAGTATGTAAAACTGATTGAGAATTGCAACGTAATATTGTACAACAAACTAACGCCAAAAATTACTTCAAAAGGATAGGAAGTTTATCGCCTAAATGTGGTAATAATAAACTTTTGTAAGTAAAAAGGCGAGGTAAAATCGACGAACTAATCTTTCAGAATCTATTGCAGAATATAATCTAGAGCATAGACACATGCAGAGGAGGAAGCAAGTCATTACTCACTTTAAAATCCATTTTCGTTTAATGTCTAGCAAGCCAACACACTTAAAATTTCTACAGAATACAAATTCTAGTTAACAAAGTAGAGCCGTAGAGTAAAGTATGGAACTTTGCAAATCAACAGCTTCATATGCACTAAAAACATTTATGGAACGTAACAGAAGTATTCAACCATTTCTGTGAAACAACTTTCACACGATGATTATGATATTTTTCTGGTCATATCGTCTTTGAATTTTTACAGAACTTTCTAGATGTTTTGAAGAGAAAAAATCAATTTAGTTCGGCATGGAATCACTCGCCTAGTCACTGACGAGCCGTTGTAGCATACAGTTGCCTAAAGGCCGTCTTGCTGAAAGTCAAAGAAGTCTCAGAATATCTACGGAGGCCATTAGTTCAGCTCCATGCTCAAGGAGTATCATACAGAAAGATTTCTATGCAAACCAATGTGTAATACTCTACCTTTGGTTCAATTATTCGTAGGTTTGAGTAAGGAATATGGTTCAAGTATTAACTTACCAAGATAATGAAGATTAGTCTTCGGTCTCGTCTACTTTTGATGAGGATGATGAAAAATATACCCCTGATGACTGGCAAAGAATTAAAAACCATTCTGGAACCTTACGGGACAGATGTGAGTGAGAGAGCCATCAGTAGAGAACATCACAGCAAAAGGATCAAAATTTGCACATATCTTAAAACTCCCATGATGTGCAAAAACAAAGTTTCGAATCGTCTAAACTTCGTAAAAGAATGCTTGTAGAAAAGACAAGCATTTTGGAAGACTTTGATTTAATCAGGTGAAACTAAGATTGAATTGTTTTGTCTAAACTCCGCTCGTTAAGAGTTGAGGACACAAAAACAGCCAATGAGAAGCATTATACCATCTCAACTATGAAGCATGGAGGTGGGAGTATAATTACTGAAGTCGTTTCACATTTCATGGAACTGATGCACTTCATTTCGTGGGCAGTAGGATAAATGGGGTCATGTTCCGTCAAATATAATATAAGAGTCTCATTTCTGGTGCGAAGCATTTATACTAAAAATGGACATAAAGGTTCCAGGAAGATAGCGACCCTAAATACAAGGTGAAATTAACGTCCGAAGAGCTTATGAAGAACAAAATCAATGTTCTCCCGTGGCCAAGCCAATCTTGAGACCTCAGTCCCATTGGACAAATTTGGGGAAGACTGAAGAAGAAGGCTCATCAGAAAAGTGCAATGAATCGTGAAGAACTGAAAAATACATGTGATGAAAAATGAGGTCCTATACCACCACAGGCTTGCGAACGCTAATTTCATTACGTGAAAACCGTCACCGAGCACAAATTGCCAACGAGGGTTTTGCAACTTAATTAATATTAAACGTGGCAATCTGTTTTGGTTGAATATTTCGTCCTTCGCCGTGTATTTTTGTGTGTTTATAAGACTACGTTATTGCCAATAGAGAAGTTTTGTTTAATATTACCTCTCTACATAATGAAATGTATATTCTGTGTAAATTCTACGAATGTTGGCGAGCTAGATGCTCAATAAAAAATGAAATCTCATGTGTACAATTACTTTCAACGCCCCTCCCCTCCTCTCCCCACTGAGCATCGAGGCAATTTAGATCAGCTGTAATTTTATCCGAACGAGGTAATAGGATTCTTAAGTAACCGTTCACTAGAACTCTCCGTGTCTCCGCCAACGTACATTGTAATGCGGGTAGGCCGCTTCGGATAAGGGCTTCATGTCACGCTGTCCTGCTCAAGTCTTCATTCCTTCACGCTTGGTAATTCGATTGTCTGGACTTGAAGTGGAAGTGTTGCAGGGGTTTCATCTTTTCAAGGGGCCTAAACTATTTCAGGAAACAAACTCTACGATACACGATGCAGTTAAATGAAAATCATGCTAATTTTTATTCCTGTCGTACTCCAGTCCAGTACTTGTCGTTGAAACGTTTCTGTCCCATGTTTAGTGAACTTAGCAAATGATACCAATATAACGAGCAGAAAATAATTGATAAATGGTTTATAATTACAAATTAGTGTCACTTACTAAATATGCTTTCCATTGGCACCAATTTAAGCTGAAACCTTTTCAAAACAACCAATGTGAGTCCCGCGTAACTTTTTGAATGATTTTGGCTCATTCCTTAGCACGTTTCACTGTGCATACCGCCAAATTGTTTTGTTATACCGCTGAAGCCTCATTCTCAAGTGTGAAACGGCTGCTGTGGTCGAGAGCATTTAGGTTAGGTGATGTCATTCTTCCCTAGAAGGGAAGTTAGAAACACGCTGACTTGCAGTCACTCAAGCGTTTTTTTCTCTTTGTGACGTTGCAAAGTCCTACCGAAACGACCATTGACTTTTTTCTAAGCGTTTTGTTCCCCAAGGTAAGAATAACTTAACCAGGATCTCACGTTGATAATTTTGTGTGGTATGTTTGACCCTCTGATCCACAAAAACCAGTGAACTTCAGTGAAATTCAGAAAGGGCAGTCCAGCTCACCACAGATGCCTCTCCGTGACTCCGAGTGACCCGCTGGATTTTTAGGCTCACTACTTATCGTCTAAATTCTGTTCTGAACGTTGAAAAAGTTTTCCCCGTCACTAAAGACAGGGCTAGGCAGCGTACCATCCTGGTTACGAGATGAGTTTTCGCTATAGAAATGCGTTTCCTATCAGAGCTTGCAGATCCCAGTTGTTTCTTCTGATGCTGCTAAAGACAGGTTTTCATGTTTACGTGTAAAATGGTGGGCATTGTTCTGACAGATTAGCTTTTTGACAAATTTTGACACTGTTTGATGAGGACCTTGTCCAGACATATTGTCGGTTTTTTCAGTCTCATTGAATCGCTTTTGATGAAGGTTCACCACAGAAGCACTTTTTCAAGTTTTTTTTGTATCACCTGATGGTCCGCTTTATATAACTCTAATATTATTTTTCTTCGACTAATATTTTTTTCTATTGCTAACTATCACTCTCGGAAAATGTGAGGAATAGTCATTAATACAAAACTATTAGAAAATGGAAAAATGAATAGAACTATTTTAATTTTTCTTCTGGTGTAGTGATAAAATTGAGTTACAGTATCTGATGCAACAACAGATCCCCAAACATTTCTGGGATCCGATGCACTAAAATTTGAATTTCCATTAATTCTGCAGTCAACGATTCGTCGTTGTCCTAGCAGAGCGGCAATGCGATTCTGGTCCCGAAGTGGCAGGAGCGTTTGTGTAGCAGGAGCTTTTCTAGTTGAGATTTGAGACTCATTCGGGAAGAAGCAAGCTACAAGAAGGATCTCAAAGTCGAGCGCATGAGGTAATTCTTTCTGAGTTTATCTTCGAATAACAGATGCTAGTTAATATCGAATCCTAGATGCAGAGAGGGAAGATTCCCTAAGCAAATTGTGATCGAGCCAGTAGGCGAATTCTTACGTACCTGAAAAACTACACTTATATTCTTGCATTCGAAAATATGTACTTACTGCCCAGGTAATGGACCTGTCACTCTCTTTTTATAGAGCATGAGTCCGTTGACCTAGGGAAGCTTCCAAGTGACGTCATTGGGTGCCACCTCACACACGATACTAGCACCGCAATCGTCCGTCATATTCCAATTCTCAAGAAATAGAAAGATATGCACACGTGCTGACTTCGTAGTGCTTTCTTTAGGGAGTCCCTCAACACAATTTTTTTCAATTTATTGCTAAAATCCCGACCAACCGATCGCTCATTGTTCTAGTACTGGAGGTGTCAAAAAATGTATTAGATTTGGAATGTAAATATCTGCGTAAATTTAGAGCTTATGCGCATGAAACTTAGCATGCTTAATTTAACGAAATAAAACTCATGAGTATGTACTAAAATTTAAAGTAAATTCAATGACATGGGAATCAATCATACCACGTGATATTTGTATATCTATTAGGGGTAGCCCACCTCTCTGTGATGTTGAACGAAGAATTTCTATTCTTAAAAATGGAGAAGAGAAACTCAATAAAAATAAAAAATGGGGGACATAAACGTGCGTGTAAAATAATTATATATATTGTCTTGTTCATTATGTTTGTTTAATTCAAAAAATTTCCAGTTTTCATGAAAATTTCTACGGACGAGGTGGTGTCGCGATTTTCCTTTTTGCTGTGATACCGAAGCATTTTCACTATACGGTCTATTACGTAAATTTTATCATCTTAAACGAACCAAAGAACTCTGCGACTTAACATCTTCAAGTGCAATTTGTTAAGAAGGTCAGATCATTTGATTTACTTAGCGGACAAAAAGTATTTACTGATATTAAGCTTTGATAGTAGGAGAATTTTTTTTCAAATCCTCCAAAGCCAATTTTTGACCCGCATTTTTCTTCAGAATTGAGTGTATAGATGGTAGATCATTAACTCATCGATTTTTCATTGTAGATGATGCTGAATTTATAGATGAGATGTAATTTTTGTAAATTTTAGGTATAAGAGTATTTTTCGTGACATCATACTGTGTGGGTATTTTAAACCAGCGATTTTCAGATGCAAATAATATTTTAAGAAATGTATACTATATACGTAGTCAAGTAAGTTTAAAACAGTGTATCTAATAGAAAGCTTTTTCTCCTAAGATTGAATAGAAAATATTTAGGGGAGTAACAACTCTATTATCAATATATATATTTCGGTAACATGTGCTAGTAACATCGCCATGTGTGGACACAAAAACAGCATAGTTGAGAAACATAACATCATCCCAACAGTGAAGCACAGAAGTGACAGTTTAGTGGCTTAGGGCAATTTAACAGTATATGGCATGTTAAGATTTAGAGTTAAGAAAAGGGAAAATCTCCACTCCTCAAAAATATTTGAATGATTTTTTTTCAACTGATCACAGCGGTAGTTCAACAGTACAGCCTTCAAGTTTTTCAAATTTCTTTGATTTACTCTACCTAAGCATTGGTGATGATTTTCCACTCTTTTGTCTGTAACGAACGGTTTGTCTCGCAAGAAGAAAAATGGTCGCTAACGTAATTTTCATATTTTCATTTAATACCTAAATTAGCATTTGCTCAACGAGTTTTTCACCAGAACTCAATTTTGAAGACTTATATTTTTCAGACAACTTAAATATATACTCGTTTTTTCAAGTTATTTCAAATTTTTGGAGCTGCAGCTTCGGGTAATATTTCATGGCTTTGGACTTTCTTTGTCACTACAGGAGTGACATAATATTGCTATACCTCATGCTCCAATTCTTCTTATGCACTTTTCGTCTTCGTGGTGGAAAAAGTTTAGTCTTGCATACTGTACTTGTGTCTCTGACTAGCGGAATCAACCACAGAGGAATAAATTTACACGAGATTTTCTCTGTATCGTTCTTGGTATTTATAGCTCTGTAAATTTCGATTTTCACCTCGTGTTCTTCCTTGCGATATGGCATTCTACTTGTCTTTGAGCCACTCGCTGAATACGCAACAAGAAAGGAATCTACCCTCATGACCTAATGCTTACTTATTTGTACAAGCCTTCTCATTTCTTAGATGAAAATTATTGTTCAACGAGAAATAAATATTTGGTTTTATAGACGTGTCTCAAGACATTGCGAAGTCATTCTCAATTCTTCAAACAAAAAACTTGTTTAATTTATTTGTGTCGTTCAGACCTTGGCTTACTGTGGCTCACAAAAGAGGTCTTGAGTTGAGATATACCTAATGAGAATTGATGTTTTCGTTGGACCCAATTTCCGAGGTCATCTCTTGATCACTTTATTGCTCTGACGTCTCAAGGTTCGTACGTGAATGCAAATAGTAGTCATCTTCTTGCTTGAATACATATAATGCTCCAGTTTTGCTGCGTGATTAATAATTACCGTTGATACGGTGATATTCATAAACACGATTTTCATCGCAGTGATAACATAGAACCTATGAGAGATACGAGGGACAGAAGAAAAGTCAATAGGCTAAAGTCCGATCTGAACTGAAGCGAGTGAGTCCGGACATGCCTGACACAGGCGTACTTCAAGAAGAGCACGTACAAAGTGCGAACATTCTCTGGGTCTGAAGCATTCAATCTCAACTTCAATTTCTTGCGGTTAGTGAGATTTAACATCGATGTTTGTTTTCAAATATCTTTTAAGTTATACAATCGATTGCTTCATATCAGCTTCATAGCCAAAGAAGAGTTATCTGGTCCTTGAGTCCAACCACTCGAGCAAAGGCTTTTTGTTATCATCAGAGCTTTTTTAGGGGAGAACAAAAACCACCAACTTGACTTTTACCCTCGGCCAAGTAGCAATGTTTGGCTTACCCCATGTATGTTAATTACATCTTCCCTCTTTCTTACCAATTCAATTCATTTGATGATAGAAGGACTTGTGTAATGCGAGGTTTCTCGTGTAGACCGCACCAAATTTTGGCCGACACGCATCAGCAGCTCCTCGTATTCCTGCATTTCCTTCGCATGCACCTCGTACCCAACGGTCCTCTCACGCCACCCAGTCATCCCACCTCCGTCCGGCCTGCACACATCTTCCTGTTACTCCATCAAGTAAACAGATGTTCGTAATTATACTATGTTAACTTCACGAACTATTACACTGTTTCAGCAACATTCTTTCATAATCTGACGGATCACATTTTGCCTCAAGTTCTGCGATTCAAGTAAATGTTAATTTCATCGTAAGTTGTTACAATTTTGTTATTTTGACCATTTGTTTGTATCAATAACTTGATATCAATCCATTTTTTTCCTATTACCTTTGTGTGCCCTCAGACAGAAAATAATTTTTTTTAGAGAACAAATTTAAATCCAATACCAAAATGTCCTATGGTTCACTTTTTAACACATGTGCCATAGTTGAATAAGGAGAATATGAATTTACGTTTCTTGCGAACTGCGTAGGCTGCAAGTTCTTCTTTACTAATAAATACGATCTTCACCATTCGTTCTGAAGTCTTTCGTTTATGTGTAAGAAGTTTCATTATTCTTCGTTCTCTTAGTACTGTCTTAGCTATTAATAAAAACGGCGTCTTTAGGCATCGTTCACCCGAATAGGCAATCGCGAGATGCTGTTAATTTATTGCAAGTAACTCCGAAGGTCGCACACTGGTCTCTTCCATACAAGGCGTTCGAGATGAAGGCTCCTTGCGTTTTCTTGTTTCATGAATTATTCATTTTAATTATTCGTAATGAGACTGGAAGTTTATCGGCTGGTGCCATTTCCTTGGTACACAGATGCTTAAAAGTCTCTCGTCTGCATTTAAAAGTCTTGCTGCCAGACACCAGTGTAGGGAATTAAGATCGCATTAATATCTGTTTTGACGTAAAATGATTAACACCTCGTGGTCCTGTCTTCCAGTCATGACCTGTATGCCTGTGGTTGTCATGTCCCTGTTTTAGCGCTGAAATTTATTTCGGAAACCCAGCTCTAGTTAATGAAAACATATTCATTCTCTGAAGTTGGGTCATGAACTCCATGCGTATTATTGAATTCAAAACTTTTATGAGTAATTCTTGGGACGCAACAGCTGCCTATTGGTCTTTCTTTGGCTAGTAATGCATTGATAACAATTACGACTGATTGATGTTTTGTATCATATAACCAATCATAAGGAGCTAAAGGTTGTTTTCAGTTTTTATTTTGTTAAAGCAGAACCTGGACTCAACTTTGTGTTTCTCCCATGATTTGATTAGAACTAATTAAATACAAAAATAGCTTGATAATTATAGAGAGCTGAAATGAGTAAAAATGAGCGTTTTAATTTGATTTTTCATCGACCAATAGTCAGTTTAAAACGGCCAATGATCAGGTAAACGGCCAGTGATCAGTTTTAACTTTCATAAACGATGGCCTGTATCCATATTCGGTAAAACCGACGGTGCTATTATGGCGGAGACCTTTGTCATTTGCTGACCCGGGAATTTAGGATTGCAAACCCGCTGTCTTCTGATTACATCTTACCATTCACACGAGACACTATATAATATCACAACTACATCACTTTCCATCTCACGACTCTTAAGGCTTTTTTCTAATTCATGCACTTTTTCTTATTTACAGCATCAGCAGATCAAATTAATTAAATATGTTCATAAAACGTTGCCCGATTCGTATATCAAAGTACAGATGATGATCAAAACCTTTTCTTGTGTTCCAGGTGAGTGTTGGGGCCGAGTACACGCTCCCTCGTCCCTGCAGCGTGCGGCGGGTGAGTGCCCGGTCGGGCGAGGTGTCGAGCAGCGGCGTGCATGAGTTGTCACATTTGCCTGCGCGGCCTGCAGGGCACTGACGCCCATGTCGGAGTTTGATAAGCAAGAGGTCGACTGTTTTTGCCGTCAATGTTGTGCTCACACAATAAGATTTCATACTGTTTTTCTCGGAATTATGCATGTGTGGTTTAGCTAATTTACAATTGTTTGATCGGCTTTCATGATGCCCATGTTAGTCTCGTGTGTGTGCCATCTGTTTTTGTAAACTGCGTGATTGTGGTTTTGAAACTCAGGGAAAATATTAACTTCACCTTATATTTTCATTCGCTGTTAGTTCAATCATGTGAATATCCACCAACCAACCAGTTTTCTCATAATATGCGCAGCGCAAGTATATTTCTATCAATAATTTGAATTGCCTGACTGCAAATACGCAAAGTTATGATTGTTATAATAAAGAATCGGTCACTAATTGCAAAAAAATGTCGTGAAACCTGGTTGCCTGCATTAGCGTCTTGAAATACGCTGAATTTGATGGATGTGAAGAATTCATGTCACTAAATTTGAGGGTTTGCACACACAATTCTGAGGCACGCGGATACATTGTGTTGAATGAGCTACAAAGGGCATGGGCTCCCAGAGCATCTCTCATGAATGTTCATGACTCCGTGCTAGTTTGCCTCCCCAGCAGATGCTGGAGACATCCTCTGTACAGCCTGCAGCGGATTTTGCAGCAGTGGCTGTAATGATCTGTTGTTTGTTTTGTTCTCAAGCTCGTATGTTTCTTTCATTTTCCCCTCCTACGTTTCGGGAAAGTGGCATTCCTGTTAACTTCGGCTCAAGCTCCGTCACTTCTGTTAAAACCTTCTTTTTTCTCAATTTTGTTCGTGTGAGAAAATCTCTCAGAGCCTAAGCATGGCTTTCAAACTAGGTGCTTTTCTGAGCCACGTAACATTGGGTCACAATAATATTCGAACTGTGCGCAGACAACAAAAGAAGTGGAAATACACACAGTGTTACGCTAGCGGCGAGACAAATGCTAGCTTGTGCTACTATTATAGCAACTTCTCGCGCTCATTCGAAATTAGAACTAAGAAATGAATCCGATAAGAACTGAGCAAGGATTGTTAGCAGAAATGTCAATTAGACCCAGGGTCTTGAGGCCTGCGGAGAGCCATACGCTAAGACATGACGGAACTGGGAAAGCGTACGGCAATGTTCGCATACTTTCTATCCCCTTCTATCCTAGGAGGCATAGAAAAATTATTCAGAGAATTGGATTTTAGCTGAAATCGTGCATGTAAACATTTTGTTTCATCACATCTTAAACTCAATAGATTGAAGCAGTTCTGGCAAACAATAGACGTCGAAATCTTACAAATATTATGAGCTGTAGAGTTAAGCCCTCTTAGCCTTTCGGATGACCATCTTTCTGATGTTCTTTTAAGTACTGTTACAATGTTCATGTTCATATTTTTGTAACGTGTGTTCGTGTCCACCGTTGCTGCCCATCGACCACTCTTCTTCATTCTGTTGTCGCTAATCGATGGGGAATCTTGGTGCACAGCGTTAATTGTGAATTCGTTCGCTATTTGTTCTTGTTCAATAAACTTTGTTAGAAGAACCTGATCTCCAGTATCTACTGAGTTTCCCTCCCCACTTTTCCACATAACATATTTTCAGAAGATGATGTAATTTTTGATTGAATAGTTGTAAATGATGATGAGATCACATTGAAAAGTATATCAGAGGAGCTAAAAGTTTCAAATCAAAGCGGTTATGCAAGGAGGTCTGCAATTGCGTAACTAGAACCAGAGTACACTTCATAAAATTGTATGTAAAAATGGATTTTACAGCATGAAGAGCCGCCGTCGTTCAAACCTCCAAAGTAGTTCATATTTATTCTAACTTTTACTCGGTTGGGAACTCCTCTGTGTGGCTGTTGGGCTGATATTAGGGGAATATTTCTGACTCAGAACTCTGAAGTGTAATAATATACAAAGGTGCTTTCACAACCGCAAAATCTAATCTCGAGCACGTGATAAAATAATAACCGTTTCAATGAGTCATCACTAAGTCTCCACTCCAAGTCTAGGTAGCTGCTAGAAAAAGGCTGCTGGGTCATTACACTCGTTGAATTTTTTCCAATAATTTTAAATAGGATAAATACTACGAATTGGTTCATTTATCATACGATATTCAGTGCTATTTCAATGAACCTATAAATCACTGTGTTTGTAAGAGCTCTCAACGCTAGAACATTATTGATTTATTTTCTTTAATGCCGGTCTGGCGTTAACCTCCTATTTCACATGTAACTAATATCAAACCTGATGGAAGAGAACTTTTCTCAATGTCACTTGTATTTTTTATTAGATAGTATACTCCAGTGTGTATAATAAAATCAAAGAACTACAGAGGTCGGACAAAGAAATAGAAATACTTCAAAATTCGAGACAAATTTGTTAGAACATGGGGAAAGATAGTCTTTGGTAGTAATGACAGCATGAATTCTACAAAATATGGGCTCGTACAAACTTTTAATTGTTTGCTAAGGAATTTATATCCATTCTTCAGCTAAAATAGTCTCCAGTTCATGTAGTGATTTCGACTAAGATTTCGACTGCTTACCTTTTTTCTAAAATGCACCATGAATGTTCAATTGTTGTTGTTTCACTAGGTTGTTTAATTTCACTAGAAGGGTTTTCGCGCTAATGAGCGACAACTTTAGCTGTGCTAATTGATGCATTACCGTCTTGAACGATTACGTTTCTCTCCAGAAGCATTTCTACATCTTTAAGATATATTTGATCTGATAAAATACTTGAATAGTCTTGACATGTTACTCTGCCATGAAAGGCAACCGTTGGGCCGGTGAATTTCCAAGATATTGCCTTCCAGAACATAACAGATCTTCTCCCATGTTTAATTAACCGTTGGGAATAGCCAGTCTGGGTCAAATGCTTCTTCTGGTTGTCTCCAGACGTGTACTTGGGCGGTGGTCGGAAACTGAAGGGCTATCGGGGCCTGTATTTTTGTGATCCTTTCTAACAATTTGGGTAAGAGGTCGACGGTTCCTATCTAAAAGTTTAGTCTTTTTTCGGATTCTGTTTCGACGAAAATGTTTTTCTTTCTTTCTCAAAGGCTGTCATTACTTTCGAGACAGTACATCTTGAAGCATTGTCATTACTTTGAAGCACCAAACATTTCAGCCGTTGTTGTATCGCTCGCGCTTGCCATGCGAGCACCAACAACTCAGCCTCTTTGAGAGTCCGATTGTTCTGTAATTATAATGAATTTCAATTACATTTTTCTGATTATATCTGAACAGAGCCTGCCCTTGTAGCAAAACATGTTAAGTTACTTTAATAATGAATCAAAAAACATATAAAAAACAGCTTTTGACTATTTTATAGATATCGTAAAGTTTTGCTGCAATGATATTGGGTATTTCCATTAATTTGTCCAAGGCCTTTACGTTTTTTGTGCATTTTATTAGAAGACATATAGACCTACTTGATTTCTCTCGTAATCATTTCACGACCCTATCAATACCTGCTTACATATTATATATCTCGAAAATGTTTCTCAGCTTCTCGTGTGAGCAAGTTTTACGTATCTGAATCAGAATTCTATAAAATTTCCCCCTTGGCTCGAGGGTATTGTTCGCTTAGCCACATTTGACTTGAACAGTTTAACGATGGAACGTTCCCTACCGCTAAGAAGACGCACCAGTAATAGCATCGCGCACCGACTTGCACCATTTTCGTAACCAAAGCTATCTTTACACAACGTTGCACTTTTCCTTTTAACTTATGACTGAATCCATTTACTATAATATGAAGCTCAAGAAACATATGTTATAACCTTAACACTGCATGTCAACACGAACATTCAGAGATGATAAGACGTTCATGTAGGAATTCCTTGCATTTTCCTGCTGCACAGCTGCAAGGCTTCTCACTAAATTCAGTAGCAAAGTTTTCTTAGTCGAGAAAAACGACTTCGGATGATATCACTAGGCAAATACCAAATTATTCTTCAGTATCTCCATCTGCGTGAATCATATCTCCGAAGTAGAAAAGATACCTGTAGGCCATTTCACTTCAATAAACACTAACGGCCCATAGCACATGACTCCGTGCCAACTCGTCTCCTTCGTTGTGCAGGAACTGTAATGCAAACACTTCAATTTAAGGAAGCACCTTCTGTACGGAAGACGAGTCTTTTAACCAGACGTATTTCAGTCACAGTGTGCTGGTGTACCGTTTGTTTGTGGTGCTTTTTCGGACTCGGCCTTAGTAAATTACTTCTTTAAACGTGCTTTAAATTAAAAGATTTAGTTTCATCACCAGATTTCTTACGAATTTCTTCGAGGCATAATCCCTGTTTGTAAAGGAGAATTAAAGCAATCATTTATAGGGGTACAGAAATGAACAACTCTCATGGACAATGAAAACCATCTAATTTTATTTTTATGATGATTCGCAGAAAAATAGACAAATCTTATTCACGCTAAACTATACGTTAAATTAAATTGAAACGATGCTCGTTAACGGGAATATCGTTCTCAGAACGCAGAAAACTTCCAGATTATGTCGAGTAGAATATTTTTCAGACAAGTTCGGTTTTTAATTAAAGTCGAGTATGGCACCTGAGCCACCGTGCCATGCGGGGCCCATTTGGTGCTGCCAATCTCGACGCCGTAGCTACGAAATTCTTCTTGATCCATCTTCCTTCTCGTACATAAAGCTGTCACTTAAATTTAAGAGTTATTTCAACTCATTAAATGCAGCACGAGTATTTTGTACGAACAACCCATATTCCTCTCAGTGCTTCAGCACAAGGACCTATTATTGCACATTTTCGGTCGGTTGATACTGGTTCTTCATTTTATAATAATTTTTTATGATTAATTGATGTATTGATTCTCTGTGAAATTAATAATGAATCAATGTCCGTTAACTTTGGCTATGGCAGCACTCGGGGACAACACCAGCAGCATTTAGATTTATTAGATTTATTGCCATCATTCCATCATAGAACATTACTATCAGCCTATTTCTTAACGTCCGAAAACGAAATTATTGCGTAAATGTGTAACTAGATGTTAATTTCTTGAATGTGACTCAATGAAACCTAGTGTACTGCCTGTAAAAGTATGTTTACAATAAGGACCAATTTGGAACTATTATTGTTTAGCTTTTTTATCAGCGATATTGTTCATTTTAACACTTATCAAACTATTTTATTTGCGCGAGTTCGAATACAATATCTTATGTGTGTGGCTTAGACTTTGCCCACGTAGTTTAAAAAATTAATTTCGTAATTGAACATTTGAGTATGTGGTTGTTAACTGATAAGCTCACAGCTCATACGGATAAAACCAACCTTACGCCCCGTACTCTTTCATGCCTTCTAAAAAATATGCCTGAAGTAACATGCAATCGTCGAGCATTTCAGTGAGTAGAGGAGATCAGATATTCGAGTATTATTTTGGACGAAAGCTTCTATTTGCTGCTCAGATTTCCGAAGCATGTAAAAAATTTGGCTGAGATTATGGCCAATTTCTTCAATAAAGGTTACAGAAAACTCCAAATTTCGGGGATTAATTTGTGCATTTCAGCTTTTACATTTCAGCAAACCTACATCATACATTTGAAAAAAAATTCCCGAAATCGATTGATTCTGTAAATTGATTAGACTTTCATTGAATGCATTGAAAATCTTACATCGTATACTTATTCACATGGTTCTTCAACATGGAATTAAAGCTGGTATGGGACCGCTAAAAAATAAATCGAACAAAATCTTTACTCAGCAAAAAACAGGAGAGCTATTACTCACCTGGACTATAACAAGTACACTAACGACTTTTTTTAATGCATGGGAATTCTTAAGTTGCCCAATCTTTGTTCATTTTCGCTGTAAATTTAATATATATAAAGCAATTACAACGAGCAGTGACCCAAGTCTTTGAAGAGTAATTCCTGCCCAATCCCTTCCCCAAACTAGCATGGCCAGGAATCTTAATGCATTAGTACGGCCTAATTACTCTAGAGCCAAATGCAGTCTTATCGTTCTCTTTGCAGGAACTAATTCTTGGAATTCTATTAGGCCGTACATAAATCACAATCTCTTTTACAACACGTTTAAAACAAATTTCAAGTCATACCTTCCCTCGAAGTACTGAAGGGATATATGTACATCGATGTGTGGCGACCTTTGTCAATATATACTCATTATTACATGTGTATGTAGCCTTCAATTTCACAAGCTTGCTCATACCAGGCTATGAGATGACTACGACAGTTTATAATTTGCATTGCAATACAATTCGTGAGAATTAATTTGTTCATTCATGAAGCACAGTTACACGAAAATTTACATATTTTAGAATAAAAATTTTAGAGTCGCCCAAATTACTGCGTTATTTTAAAATATAGTGTATCTACAATGCCCTTCTTGATGGTTTTGAGTATAGTTGATTCTGGTGCATTTATTTCATAAAAATTAAAATAACGGGTCGATAATCCTAGCACTAGAAGATATATCCACACGAATGGAAATAAAAATGATGAGGATGTCAGTGTACAATAATTCACTTCTCAATTAGGTGGAAATATATAGAAAGATTGATGGGAACGAGCAATTTTAACTCTTTGGTCGGTAGTCAAGCTGATTTTCAAAGAGAAAATACAAAGTTTTCAACTGAAGAAATTATATTTCTACAAATCATTTTCCCCTTAAGTGGCTGCAATAAATATGCTCAACGAATAATATATAAACTAGGTATTAATTTCAGTAACTGGACTTTTGAGAGTTTTGGACGTGTTCCGTGTTTTTTTCCGAGCCTGTGGAATATTTATGACAGCTGCTAACAAATTCCGAAACCGATATTTATATCAAGTGCTGGAGCATGGATCAACATTTCATATCAGAATGATGACATTACCTTTCAGATGAAAGATTTGAGGAAATGAAACGGATGGTAGTATCATGTGGTGTTTCTTCTTGAAGATAGTATGGGAATAGTACTAGTTCAACGTAATTAACTAATTAAACTATAATCTTTCAAATCTGTCCGGAATAGTGCCATCATTTCGAAGATGTCGAACTCTTTGTAACATTTAATTACCCGTGGAAAAACACCTTTGGAATATAGTTTCATTACCGTGGAAAATTAATTTTTATTATTTTCTTTGCATGCTAGAGTAGGCGAATATTTTTGAATCATTTGATATCGCCCCACTCATGAGGTCTGACCGTCGGCTGCCCGAGAATCGCGACCCCACGTCACCAATCTGACGGCCTCAGCGGCCTGCCTTCTTAACCCAGACTCAGTTGCTTATATGAAGCTGTTCGGCGAGGTGGTGTGTCAACGTATGGGGCTTGACTCCCACAGAATACAGTTTTCGTATATGTCGACGGAAATTGTGCACTCGACTGTAAATTCTTCTAGGCTTGGAAATATTTTCAAATATGCGTTTGTGCCACAGCTAGTGTGACAGTATGTGAACTGAAATGAACGTATAGCTTAGATAAATTGTATCAGAGTTGCTAACTACTATCCGCTTCCCTGACGCTGCTGTTTTTATAGTCATGAGATCGGTGCACGGTGCATGATCGTCTGTCCTGTGTGTCAACCACCTCTTTATACTTCACTAATTTGCGCTATGGTTGTTCTAAATATTGCCTTATGTATGTTTCCACGTGATTTCGATGCTGTTCAGTACTTATCAACGAGAAATTCAAAATAATTAAGAAGTATAATTGCTGTGTTTACCCTCTGGATGCAAGTTTTAGAATAGGAGCTTCTCAATTCAAATAAATTATGTTCCTTCATTCAATATTTCTCATTTTTTATTAATTAGTAATTAGTTTCTCTTAAACTTTGATCTCCCATTGTTACTGATTGTACAACTTAGCAACTTTCATGGGTGTAGATTGTAGAAATAGGTAACATAAGTATAATGCTGTAATTACTTAGAAAATAATTCTATACTCTGGGAATTTTAACAAGCTTGTATACCTGATAGTATGACTATTTGTTTAAAGAAGTTTGCTTTATGAAAAATAGTGTATGATAGGAAAACATTGCATTCAGTTTTGAAAGTTTAATCAGAAGTTTATTACATCAACAAAATTAAATACCAGGTGTAGCATAGTTTAAGATTATATCAATTCATTCTCAAACCTATATCTAGGAGCTGATGTATTATTTTAACATATAGATACATGTATTAACTTTTTTGTGCATCACCTGCTAAAGTCTGACTTATGGAAACTGCTCTTCTGATGTTAATTTCTGCTTAGAGAGAATGCTTTAAAATGAGATATGTTCATGAAAATTTTGATTTTGGAGCTAGGAATTAGGTGTCTGCTTGTTTATTATTCCTAAGAAATGAAAAGGTATTCAGATACAAATAGAGTAATATTTGAATCATGAAAATTTCTTTAGGGAAATGATAAAGATGACTTGAATGGTAAAATTCTTATTCTCAGGATTTATTTATATATACATAAATCTGAGAGCTGTTAAAGTACTGTAATGATGAGGTTATGTCTTATTTATTCAAGATAATCATATGGTAACAGTTTGATGTATGTTATTTCTATGCATGACTTAACATATCTAAACCTCTGTTTGAGAGATTTTCAGATCAAAACATCTATAATAGGTACTAAGTCAATAGTCTTAAAACAGGCTATTTCCTTTCTTAGCTATGTGAATATCCATGTTCTATTTGAGTTGACTCTATGTCACTTTCAGCATCACATCTTTATTTTATGAGAAATATTTTTCACTTATATAATATGTAAGATTTTAGCTATTTCTTAACTCAGCAAAATTGCATTGAAATAAGCTAATAAAATTGATTTAGATAACTATTAGGCTGTTTCAATGCATTTGAGGATACATCAAAATGAATATCCAGCCAAATTTGTTGTGACTTAGCATTTCAAAATCAAATTTTCAACTAAAGTCATTCTTGCATATTTAGATTTACAGTCAATAATTAAAACATTTGCTCAGAGGGTTTTATGGCTACATTTATTCGTATGTGATTTAGTTTAATTTTATTTACATTCTATAGTGTTTGAAAAATTACCATTCTGTCTTTATAATGAGCATTTTGGTCAATTTGTCATATTTTGATTGGAAAACTCTTACCGTTTATGTATTATTTTTCAGTGTGTACCATGTGTTGTTCATATTTCTAATTACGAAATCTTAAATGATCTCCCTAATAGTTGAGAAAAAGTTTTCCTTGTTTTGTGTTTTGTTAGAAAACTTATGAATTTTAGGAGTTATATTCCTGTCATTGTATAGTTGTGGATGATTTTCTATAAAATTACTTCAATAGGTAAATATTCCCACTTGATCTATGATAGCTGCTTGAATCCTTTTTACTTATTTAAAGTGACATCATGTAAGCTTGATAAAGGCGTTGATTTATCTCACTAGCATAGTAAGCATTAGGCAGTTAGTTCAGCTCATTGAAATATTATGAAAGATTCAATTTTTGCACTATGAAGTACATGCCTCTGGCTGTAGAAATTCCTGTGCCACCTAAGATACCACCATAAGCCTAATGGAGCTCTTGAGGAGTGAGCTGCCCATGACAGACTGGCTTGTGGTCAGAACTGAAGTGGTCCTCTTCAGTTGTGGCATCAGAGCATGTCTGCCACTGGCATCTAGAGACGTTTCTTCTTAAACCTCTACTATTTGCACCTGTGCTCTTCAGAATGTGTGCTCTTATGTCAGTTCAGTTTTTGAAAATTGGGAACCCTTTTTACCTGATCTTTTTTTTGCGAAATTTGGTTAAAGCTCTCAGTTCCCTAAAGTAGTATAGCATTCTTGGGTTGAGTGAACAAAATGGGAAATTGCGTTTTACTTTTATGCCTAAAGCTATTTACTGCATCCTTGTCATTGCCAGTGATTTTCTGATTGAGAATAGAAATCATAAAGGTAGCTACTGCCCCCAGCTATACAATGAAACCCGACTTACCCAAAATAATCAGAAGAATACAGTGTTATCAGTCCGTCTCCATTTAGTCACTTTCATGTTGCATTTTTCAAAGTATATATTCACTGCTGTGCTATAGTTAGATCCTCGGGAGTCGGCTACCCTGAACTTTCGTTATCGATTTAGTGTTGGAAGCAGAGCTGGGGCCTGCAAGATTTAAGTCTTTCCACACTGTGTTATAGAACCAATTTGCTGTCAACGTTGATTCTCCAGTCACCCCCTTTTTTATTTTATCTTCTCAGTAACTGCGTTTCGATGTTGAAATATGTGTAGGGAGACGATTCCTTGTGTTATTTAGGAGAACCGAATGTGTGTACGATGTGCTTAATATATCTAATTAGTTCTATAGAAGAATCGTTCGAGCTTAAGTTTTCGATAGTAATATACTTAGCTGGTCATCATAAATCAGCGGTTGTGACTTCATGCTTCATCAGCCGCATGTGTACACGGAGGCGCCTCATGTTGCAGAGGGCAGGCATCTGAGAACTGCTCTGAGTTGTTGCCTGGCCGATCTGCCACCACATGCTCCCTCCGTTCTTATGTGTCTGTGCTGAAGTCACCACTGCATGTGGAGCCATTTACCACTTTGGAAATCTCGTATTAGAAAAAAACATAGCTCTCACCTTTGACTCACAGTGATCCAGCACGTAAATTCTTCTAAAGTCGATGTTTATTTGATGCCAAATATGATGTACAATAAAAACTTGGCAACCTTTGTTATCAGTCATATTGTTCCGAGCAAAATTGAATGGTTGTATTTTCTATCATCTGTGAGTAATCTACATTATCTATCTGACTTCGCTACTGAATTCAGTTTTATATATTCATTTGATTTTGATCTCTTGGTAGAACCGCCTTTGATTCAGTCTCAAGATACTACAGAATGAGCAGCGTTCACTCTTTCCCTTATAACCCGAGTATAGCTCAAACAGATGCATTTCTGGATGGGTTTCCAGCGTCTGTTTACTGTTGATCTTTCTGAAGATGAGAATACGTTATTTTATAACGACTCCTCGCTTTCGCACATAGAGGATCGGGGGGAGGGGTACAATGCTTCGTGCACAGCAATTGTGGTTTGAATAGCGAGTGCAATGCAATTATGGAGCGTTGGTTGGTGCGTGAGGCGCATGTGCATCCCTGCAGTGTGATACTGTAAGCTAACCCCCGTACTGCAGGCAGACGCGCCCTGCCTCACTTACACCCTGCTCATTAGCGCCCTTGTCCGCTCTGCACTTATCATTGTATTTGTATTTCGTTTATACATTGGTGGCAGTTATGTTGAGTTTGATACACGTCTGCGTAGTTAATTGCATCCTTCCTAGTCTTCTGATGAGAAACTTAGTGCCGTGTTGTACATGACAAGTGGCGCAATGGATGTTTGACACGTCAAGATATTGTACTGATGTGATGCTTCACAATAATAACCCCCCAAAATGAGTAGAATATTTCCCTTTTGTTGCTCATTCTCGGAATCTTTCGCGGTTCACTCTGTAAGGTATTTCTCCTGATGAATGCTTACGTTTTTTTTGTATTAAACGTGTATGTTTTTCTTTCATTTCGGGTGCCTCTAGCATTTTTCGTTTTACGAGGGATGCTAACGTGAGCAGGCTGGCCGTGTTGGGGGCGGACTGGAGTGGACTCGTAGCGTTTAATGACAGAGTGCCCGCATGGTGTGTCATGGCCAATTGTCTCGGTGCCCCTCAACGACATCTCCATACCATGATGGCCTCAATGTCTCCCTTAAAAAACCCGCAAAGGCTCCGGGCTATTCCTGCAACGTTAGAGATCAGAAATGGGCTATTTAGGAAACGGTTTATTTTTCAGTGCTTTACTATTCACTGTGAGCAATACCGTGACTGTAGAGAACATTTTATCACTCAATCTGTATTATTTATTATTGCAAAAGTTTCTCCTCGTTATTTTTAGAATATTTGTTTGTATTTCAAAATAAAGGATTTTAACCGACTCGAATCCTTAAAATCTTATCTTTTAGTTTAGTATGTGTTAGAATTGCCTATGTATCTCAGCCTAGCAATGTCAAAGCAAAGATTCGTGCGCATTAGGGAAGATAAAATCGACTAGGCTCAGCCTATAAAATGTGTCCTTCGTTTATACTAGACGATTATCGCAGAATCGCGAATTGCTCATCGGAGATGCTATCGCAGCGGCCTACAGCGGCGTACAATATTTGCAGCCCGACGGCGCTAATCGCCCGCTCTTATATGGCTGCCATCTCAGCCTGTAATTAATCTCTCCAGTTTCTGCCTGTTGCCGTACAAATTGTTCCTTGCTAAGCCCTTCTTAATGGTGTCCTGAGAAACCTGCACTTCTTTTTTAAATCGACTGTATGAGAATTTTCTTGATATTAACCATACCTGCAGAATTATTCATGGATTAGTTCGGTTCTCTTACGTTTCCCATTTTTTAAAATTGTTTTTAATTCATGCTCGAATCTTGAGTTGCCTCTAACCTTTTCATTCGATAGAATTTGGCGGTTCGGCGTTGTAGCATTTTCATGTGAATAGCGACTATCGTCATTTGTAATTCTGCTGTCAACAAGCAAATTCTTCTATTAATTGCTTCACTATAAACGTTTTTAAACTGGATTCAATTTATAACCGTATTGTCTGATACGAAAGCACATCTCATTCAGTTTTGCTGAGCTTACTGCCTCGTTTCGTGTCAGCTTCGCGTACATCAGCAAGTTGGCCGCGCAGGTTCCCACGTGTCTGCCCACTGCTGAGTCAGCTGTTCTAGTCGCGGCTGCTGCGCATCAGTGATCGTGTTGTCAACTTCCCGAGGGCCAAGCGAAACTTGTGAATGAATTTATCGCATTTAAAACGCAATCAAAATTCCGCGTACGCATTTTCGTCTTACGTTACGAAAGCTGTTTGTTATCAAGTTCTGGTTCTTCGAAACTTGGATGTGGATCTTGAGCCTAATGATCCATACCTAAGTTTCTGGTTTATTCTGGAAATTGATTTTCCTTACCTTTAACTCGATATAGTGATTTTCGTCCTCAAGTTTCTTTGTTGCTCTTGCTTATTAAGAGAAATGCCTTTTTATTTCAAAACCTTGTTCTTGTGCGCGTAACCTGTACGATTTTGTAGACTCCAAAACAAAGGTAAAATGCAAAGTGTGATGTTAGCAGTACGCTTCAGAAGTGCTGCTCCCTCTTGGCGGCCATTTAAAGCTGGTACAGCAAGGATGGTTTCAAAAATTTCGTTGGTTGTTCTTCCGCTATCTCATCTATGGGAGTTGTATGTATACCTGTCCGCAGTGTTCATATTACTTATTTTATATCTTTTGTAGTCATTTGACGGCTCCTAGGCGCAAGTGATGGCGTGCTTGCCTTCTAGTCAGCAGGGCCCCGCTCCTATACCTCTGGGCAGAGTTCTTCCATCAGGAAAGTGAGATTAAATGCGACCTGCCTCAAAACGTGGCACACCAGTGTGGCCTGGGACGTGGTGACCGACCCAATTCCAAGGTTTAGAAGGAATTACCGGTCGTAGTGAAACTTTTGTTCGAGCTGGGCATGTTTTATTTTTCGCGAATAAAATGGAAGCTGTGTCGCAGGAGCTAAGACCACACACTTTCATTTATGACACGAAAATGCATTTGATATTGAATTAGTAGTTTTTAGTCAAAGTCATACTTCGGTCAGTGGAAGAAATATTGGAGGCTCTCATCTTGAGCGGATTCTGAGAAGTTTTTCACATCTCTTAACACTTTGACCTTGACGTGCGCCATGTATGGTTCATGTGATCATCTAACCTTAACGTAATCAAAACACTAACATTTATGAATATAAATTTTTAAGTTATCGTGAAATATGTGTTCATTACTCGAAAAGACTAGTTTAGATTACAAGGACTATTAATTTGATACCCTGTTGTGTGCTCACTTGTTTGATGGATATTTTGTTGAATTAATTAGTGAAGCACCGGTTTT
>VOMN01059658.1:0-28172 GCA_014899125.1 Orchestia grillus | reverse complement strand
CGATATTGTAACAACACCGTTCGTAGAAATGAAATGAAATTGTTCCCATTAAAACGATAAATAGTAGTCGAATAACATGTTTGTTAGAGAATTGAATTAGCTTTAATATTTCTGCAGTCATATCAATTCGAGCTCCGATGTACTTTTTTGTGGAACACCCCGTATACCTCAATGATATCCATATAAACAGAATCTCTCGTAAATTAACAGGAAAAATCATCTGTATTGAATTTCCAATATCATTCAAGCCCTGTTTTCCTTCAATAGTAGAAGTAACGGTTTTTGGCTCTTACACCACGAGTTTGTTCATGCAAATAATGCAAGATCGTCTACCTCAGTTTGAAAACTTAAAATGTGAAACATCAGAATTCGAGCTGATAAGCTTCGGAATGATCCAATGCTTTTAATTTTTGGTCGCCGAGCAAAGCAAACGTGTTGAAAACAATTTTGCCACGAATCCTAAAGCCGACCCCCACAGGGAAAATAGCAGTGCGGAATAAGACCACCGCGTCACACGGTGCCCCAATGGGCTAATTTAGCTTTAATTCAAAGTGCTGGAAGATGGAATGAAGTCTTGTGTGTGCTCCACAGGCGACAGCGCTGAAAATAGACCGACCTCCTGCAGTCGCTGGAGCCTGTAGCTTCTGCAGGACGTCAACTTCCTGCAGCGCATCATTTTCTTATTTGCGTATCCTCTATTATTGATATCTTCTGCAGTTAGTGGATTGAGGACACAAGCTATTATCCAGGTTATTTGATCATGGTGGCTTTAATAAGTCCGGCATCGCATTTGTATTTAATAGATGACAGATGACAAGTTACTGCAACACCTCTTCTCTACTGAAAGAATGAAGGCATGGGTTGTATGTGTGCCACCCGATGAAACGTTATATTTTAGGAGGGTTCTGAAATTTTATACTTTTCGTTGGCAAAAATTTCAATGAGACGTGCAATGCAAACTTCTAGTACGTGTTTGATTTACTCAGATTGCGTGAATTAAAAGTAACATTTAATTATGAGTGTTTTATATGACAGATCTTTTCCCTGAATAAAAGTTACAGAAATCTGGCACATGTTATCCAATGAGAAAATAGTACTTTTAAAAACTGGAATTGTTCCTTCCGTTTGGTGGTGCACTTCTTACGCTGCGAATTCCTTCACCAAACTCCACTCTGACCAAATATGTGTTTGTTAATCACAAACTTTCGTACAACTCACTATATTATAAATTTCACAATTGAAATGAAATAAGGATCCATTGTCGTTGCCCCTTTTAACATCATTGTTTTACTTGGTGTCAGCTGAAATTATCGGGATACAGTCATCATTGTTTTTTTTATTCCGATCCCATTCCTATTACTGATTTTTTCCACTGCATCGAATACGTGCCCGAATTTTTTTATTTTTCCGTGTTTTATTAGCATTTTTTCCGTGCATTTTGGCTCGTCTACTTAAGACTTGAGTCTCGTTCATTGGTCGTTATTTAAGACTCACACCTCATTAATTGGTAGTTATAGGACGGCGCGTACGAGAAAATAAGTCGCAAACAAGGCCGCTGTTGGCTCAAATTTCCAATAAAGTCTTACGACACGAGCTCCAAACTTGTTTACAAGTCGCCAGACCTAAAATTAGACCCTGGCTTTCGCTCTGCTTCCAACTTTTACAGACCCAAGGTCACTCACGAAGAGCCTCTTTACTTTCCCCTAAATTGTGACTGCAAACATGCCGTCGGTCTCCCCAGGTTTTGTTAGGTGTGGAAGCCACCACCCTTGGGTTTCGATAACAGTGTGATACAGTTTTAATTTAGGTACAATCGTTGTTTGAAATTTCACAACTGTTCTATAGTTGATGCAGGGAGGCACGTACTTATATCAGCGTTTACGGATAAAGGTACTTTTTTTTCGTGGATGATGCATCATTCTAGATATGCTGTGCGAATTTTCTTAAGCATTCACTTTTTTATCATCTTCACTCATACTCGATGGTCAGTATTTTGTAATTTGTTTTCAGACACACGTATGAAAATAAAATTAGAGTTATCCGAGTTTGGTTTTAATTTGAAGGAAAGTATGAGCTGAGTTAGAAAAATACCAAAATTACGAACAATTTAAAGATTGCATTTTACTTATATAGACGTATTGCTAATACTGAAAAAAACCTATGAGTGTACAAATACATGACAGAATTCTGAGAAAACTCATCATTCAGATACTACTGAAATACCATTAAAGCGTTAAAATATCATAGTGAAACACATGAGGACCTGTGAAGCTACAAGGAAACAGTGAAATCATCAACACTTGGGCGCCCAGCTGTGCATAATCGCGTTGGGAGCGTGAAACTCATTTTAGTGATAGCGAGGCTTGGTGTGTGAGGCTACAGTGTCGTGTTAAAACCTTTGTTTAAGGCGTGCGTTTCATTCACGGCTATCACGTGTGACGCTGTGCTTGGTGGAGCGCAAGTGCGGGCGACCGCAGCGACGCCTCCAATGAGCGATCGTCTCGCGTCGCAGGCATCGCGGCCGCTGACCCCCGACACTCCTCGTAGCGCCCGTCTTCCTCTCGGCGTCATACACATCTTGTGTGTGATGTGCGCGTCTTCCTCTCGGCGTCATACGCATCTTGTGTGTGACGTGCGCGTCTTCCTCTCGGCGTCATACGCATCTTGTGTGTGACGTGCGTGTCTTCCTCTCGGCGTCACACGCATTATTTTAGTGCCGTGCACGTTTTTTCTGCGGTGAACAAACGACTTTTTTGTGCGTGTTTCACCTTTTCGGTGTGGTGCACGTCTGTTCTATTTAGTGTTTATTCTTTTTGCGTAGCGAACATGTGCCAATTTCGCGCGGTGCAAACCGTTTTTGAACGGAGCCATGGACCTCTCTCTGTGCATCACGCATGGGTTCATTCTAGACTTATGCAAATTCACGCCTATGACACGTATTAAAGCGTCCCTGATTGTATGCGCGTACCTGTGGTTGCAAATGACTTAGGCAATTAAATAGTCACTGAATTGGACACAGCGTGTGTGCGAACTTCTCTCAAGCGTGCGTTTTCCAGCCCTTAATTACTCTTCAAAAACGCATATTAACCCAAGGCAGTGTCAACTGGATATCTACCATGACAGGGGGAGACGCATTTGATAATTCTGAAGTAAGCAAGCCTGATTTATGGAGAAGAAGGTCACAACAATGAATTTCTGCATCAATGATGCCTAAATATCGAGTCCTCGGTGTAAGTCCTGCGGCTTGTTTTATGGGTGATGTTTGTGTTCGAACTTTTTAGATCTAGGCATTCAAAATATGTTTTCTCGACTCAAGAGCACTCATTTCGAATAACTGGAGCTGATAAAGTTCATAAAAAGTCCATGAATTGAACATGTACGATATTTATCACAATCCCCTGCTGGTACAGTTGTGTTTGTATCGCCTAGACAGCACCACAGCTCTGTAACGCTTGCTGTTAACATACACAAAGACACACACTCCAAAAAACGCTCGACATTGTCGTCATTTAAATTGACTCTAGGAAATATCGAGAGCTTGTAAAATATAACAGGATCGTTGTAAGACCTCACGGTTCACTTTTTAAGCTCTTGTGTTTTTCCACGGGGCACAATTCGGTGTCCGAAAGTTGCACATAAAGTTCTTCCTGTCACCGCTGCCGAGGCCCCGGCCTCTTTTATTGCTAAGTAAATCTGAGTCCGAATTTTGTGTGGCGACGTAGCAAGATGGAGTTCTCTCGAAAAGAAGTACAAAGTGCTCTGTAATTGCCCTCGAGTCTACCAGTAGTAGCCAGTAAAGGAACAATTTAGTGGGGAGACCTCCAAGCCCCGCCTTGATCTGAACAAGTGAGGCTCGCAAGGCCACGCACTTTGTACCAATGGAGGGCCAGCCTCCCTTAACTTTAGGTCACCTACAAATTTCACTGGTGATCTACTTTTCAACTTTTTCGCATTACGAAATATTTTTGAAAAACTTTGAGACTAGGAATAATTTTACATCATACAAGGCTTTCTTAATTTTGTTCACTCTGGAGCGCGAAAACGAAAATCCAAATTCCGAACTTCGGGAAGTCTTGTGAAGCAAGTCGTCTTTCGTTGCTGCTGAATTGTTCGCGGCAGACTTTTGAATGCAAATTGGAATTAGGAGTTTGTTGACTCTAAGCCGCGGACCGACGAGTTTTTTTGAGCAGCAGGTGCTAGGCTTCAGATCATTTCGCGGAACAGGTTTCAAAGCACATTATGCTTCACATTAGCAGCTCTTGAGCGACATTAAGGGCTCAGAACCAATAGCGAAAACTTTTTGCATTCCCAAGCCTCTCGCAGCGACTGCTGTAGATTTCATAAGAGTTAAGGATTTGTACGTATCTTCTGATTGCTTCTGTAAAGTTGAAATTTAATTGCAGGACTACACTACGCTCTTGGTAGCAGAATGAATGTGTTTTGTCAGTTTTCTTTGGGAGATTTTTCTCGTATTTGGACGCTGAACTGTAACCTAAGTTACTTCTCAACAATTTCTAAAAATAGACCTGCATTGTCTAATACAAGGAGCTTTATTTTTGGTTGAAGCATTGACTAATGTAATTTTTCATGCGAATCTGCATTTTACCTTTGTACAGAAAATGTTACTCATTTTGCTAGTATGCATGTGAACTTCATCTTATTTTCCTTGAATTTAGTTAGACGGAAAGTACTTTTCTCTGTTAATAATCTCGAGCTCAAAGGTCTCAATTTTGATACTTCAATCTCCACTATATTAGCCCTCCCCCATCCCCCGCCCCTAATGGCTCGCCATGGAATGATCCATCTCATATTCAGGTTACATTTCTGGACGTTATGTGAGTGAATCCCTTAAGGAAATAAATGTGTTTAAACTTTCAAAACTCCAAGCCCCAGCGGTACACTTCTAAATCTCTTAGTGAAAAGTTTCTCCATTTTAGCGGTCTCCATTACATTTCGTTCGAAGATACGACCTCTTCGGGAAGAAAAGTTGTCCGTTTGGCCGTTGTGATTGAATGTATTGGGAAACCATCGTTGGCTCCTGGAGAGAGAGCGCTTTGCTATAGGCAACCGATACTTTTTGTTTCGTTTGCAAGGAGCTTTGACAATAAAGTCTCCTTTCTCTCAAGAGTCCTCGCACTCCTGAGCTACCGCCTACAGCCAAAAATGCCAGTTTTCCACTCCTCGTCAATTTCCCTGGAGTAAGACGAGGGGTACGGTAGATATGAGAATTTTAGCACTCGTAGAAGCGATTTCTTAATTGCCGTGCAGGTTTTCTGATGAGAGCGCGTCATTTTCATACTATTTTCTTGCCTCCGTATGTATGAGTACACTTGGGAATGTCGCTTCTACTGTGAGAGGTCCTGGAATCCCGTGTGAAGTTATTTCATGGCTTCTCTGCCTCAAATTTGACCAATTTACTCGATTAAAGTAAAAAATACAAGTTGGGTGCGCATGAGTAACACGTCATCGTGGCGGGTGACGTTGAAAGACTGATCAACGAGTTTAGCACTCGTCAGGCGCAGGAATCGAACTCAACCAAATGTGTCGCGCAATTGTAGCGTATGGTTCGTAGTTATTTCAATTTACCTAAGATTCAAATTATAGAATGAGTCTATATCTGCCTCACAATGATTAAAAAATATTCAGTCTGATCAGAATACAGTTCCATGAACGCTCGCCTGGTCGAATTTTGAAGTACGACATTTGAACTTAATTAGTGTTACTTTTCATTGACACTCGAGCTTGCAGCTTCATGATTGATATGGAAAAAGACTGAAGGAAAAATTCTGCATCATCTTTTATGCCACCCATTATTTTCAAGAAGAATGCATCATATTCTCCAATAACTGGCATTGCTCTTCGCACCATCCTCCTAAAATTGGCTCTGGATGGTCAGTATGATGACGTCATAGCTGAAGGACCCATTTCGTACATGGAGACAAAAAATTGGATTCCTCACTCCATTTTTTTGCGCGTTGTTGACGTCACTTTCGAAAAAATGACGAGCTTATTATAAAATCTTTGGTTCTGCTGTGCGAGTTCTGTGTGAACTGTACGAGTTATTTTGATGTATTATTCGCTTAATAACAGATGAAAATTTTTTTTAACCTTTTCCTAAAATTATCAGAACTTGTAATTGCAATTTAAACCTATTACATGATTTAGCTGTCATTCACGCAGCTGCCCGAGACCGACGAATTCTCTTTTTACCCTGTGCTACTTGCATTTTATTTCGGTACTCTATGTAATAGATAGGTTATTATTCGACTATCGTAAGGAAGTCTCCTTGCTCCAGACATGCTTTCTGCTAACGCTTCTTCATTGTTCCTACTGTAGAGCGAACACTATCCTCACGAAGAAAGATACAATTCTCTACATCTTACCAAAGTTATCACTCACTCTCTCCAGGGCAATTTCGACCGCAGGCAGCGATGTTTTTGCCGGTAGTGGACCGCCCTCGTCTTACTATCCCTCATTCGTGATGTACACACTCGTATGTTATTCCTTTTAGGTCAGTCACGTTTGCTTTACTAGCCTTCATTACGCTAGAATAATCTTGTGTGCTCGAATGCAATAAATCTTTCAATCATCCAAATATTTGTTTTCGACAGTTCTTAAACGACACCGCACCTAAGTTTT
The DNA here is from genome assembly GCA_014899125.1 of Orchestia grillus. Classification (NCBI taxonomy): domain Eukaryota; kingdom Metazoa; phylum Arthropoda; class Malacostraca; order Amphipoda; family Talitridae; genus Orchestia; species Orchestia grillus. Next base: position 21,533 of record VOMN01059658.1, on the reverse strand, counting down.
CAGAAGCAATAACGAAAGCGCTGCAGATAGTGGAGATTTTGTTTTTTATTCCGTTGAATGTAGTAATTTTGGCAGGGTTCACATGGACTGTCTGGGCGAGGATCTTGGGCATGTTTTTGATAGAAAAAGACGGAAGATGACACCAAGTAGAATCATTTCATGAACTAAATACACCTATGTTTGTGCTTCTTGAAAGCGTACGATATTCATGCATGCGCACGATATTCATACATGCACACTATATTCATACATGCACACGATATTCATACATGCGCACGANATGCGCACGATATTCATACTTGCGCACGATATTCATACATGCGCACGATATTCATACATGCGGACGATATTCATACATGCGCACTATATCCAAAATCATTATTTTTATGAAACTCCTTCCCGTCTTTTGATGAATAAAATGTGCAAAGCTCTTATAATGTGATGACTTACCGTACACTCTCGTATGCATTGGTGAATCTGGGAAAGTGTGTTACAGAACATATCTGTGGCGATATCATATCTAGATTTTAAGAGACGAGAAAATGTCCTGATAAGCATAATCTCTTGTGTAGGAACTGGTGGAGTTTTGTTATGGATAATTAATAATTTCTTAGCGAAAGTTCTCTTTTATAGTCCACTATTATAATATTTGCTAAAGATTATAGCAGCAAATAGAATCTTCTAAATACACGTTTACGTAGCTGGTAGAGATGCCAAAAGAATCATGGAAGCTTCAAGTGACCAAACTGTGCATAGTTCAACCTTACCTATTCGAATTAAAAACTGGTTTTCAGTCACTGTAGGTCATAATTGACTAACTTCCGTTTAAATGGATCACATAGGGGTAATTGCTAACTAAATTCAGCTACTTGAAACTTCGTCATTAGCAAGAAAATTTAAAAGAGAATAAAAATGATCCCTCAAGCAATTGCATGCCATTGCCGAGTAAAGTTTACAACAATATATTTATTCCAGGGAGAACTTGATGGTGTTCAGCCTCTCCAATAATGGACTCCTCCAGCTTTTTGAGCTCGCAGCATTATGGTCTCAATTCTGTTGCCTGCCCAGAACACCATCCGTATTCTGGTAGCCTTAAGGCGCTCCAACTTTTGTTTAATATGCATGCAAATGAGCGCTCTGAGTAAGGCAGTAAAACCCGAGGCTGAGTCTAAACCTGGACTCAAATTGGTGACTCCGGTGGTCAATAAACCCACAACCAGCGTGAGAGCAGAGCTTTGGTGAGTGTAAGCACGAATGTTCTCTGAATGCATCGGTAAATCTGAAGTGAAGAAGAGGGACCCTGCTGAGGGAAGGAATAGGACGCTGCTGAGGTAAGGAGTGAGACGCTGCTGAGGGAAGGAGTGGGATCCTGCTGAGGGAAGGAGTGNAGGAATGGGACGATCAAAACCAGAGCAGTTCACTGAGAGACTTAAGCTCCTGGGTTAATAGAACGAATATCGGAAAAAAAACTTATACAAACCCAATGCAATGGACTGTTGAAGCGCTACCGGAAGTGATCTCGCGTGCCGCCAGTTCTGGGCAGGTGCTGCAGTGGAACATGTCGTAACCATGAAGTTTAGCGGACCGTACGCTATCGCAGTGAATTTTACTTCCGAGGATGAGCTTGTCTTGTGAACCTCACCGAAACTTGTGTTCTTGTACGTCAATCCAACTCGGAGAACTTCATACTCTTATAAAATAACTTGGAATTCCTGCAGAAGTTGGATTAGGTTTTTGAGGCGAGAGGTCAAATTTGCGACGACGTAATGCTTGCCTTTGTCTTTGGTCTGGAATTCTAAATGGAGCCAAACGTCGAAGCTGCGGCGCTGAGGCCATGTTTTTCAATGGGTATTACTTGCACGTACATCTAAAGAATTAATTTGGCACCCCTCGCAGTTGAAATCGGTTCAATTAATACTGTTGCTAATTGTAATGAATTGTAGATAAGTTTTACTTTTCGTTTCAATTAAATATATATGCGAAAACCATGCATTCCAGAAGCCTATTTTTAGTTTGTGTTAAAATACTCCGCCAATTTATTGGTAACAATGTCTATGGCAATGAAGTCTGAAGTAATTTCTTCTCAATGAAATACACACAGTCGACTCTTGTACATATTCACAGAACGCGTCACCCCGGCGAGAACGAATGTGCTAGTGTTGTCATCGTCGTCGCTTGCCCACTAATTTCACGACGTGATTTTCATTTTCATTACCTCCCTTTCCTTTTCAATGACAACTCGTAACTTTTACAACGTGCTCTGACATTCCATCAAAGCACAACATTATTTGTCATAATCATTAGGTCGTATTGAAGAAATATTTTTCATCTTGCTTCGCATTCTAAAAACAAAAGAACAGACCTCGTCGTCATGAATGAGTTGTTCTGCTAATGAAAAATGATCCAGTCCCGTTGGGCCATTGTTATTAGTTACATTTTGACCTTATTACGGCTCCTGTATTACTGACCTCAGTGACAGCGGTGTGAGTAGTGTCGTAGTTTAATGTAGAGAGTTCGGGCATTAGGACTACATACTTTACAGAGTGTCCCTTGCAGCACACTCTGGAGGGGCCACTCACTCTGGAGGGGCCACTCACTCTGGAGGGCCACTCACTCTGGAGGGGCCACCCACTCTGAAATGACTCATGCAGTGTACCTAAAATGGCTACTCTGTTGTGGTTACTTTAGGTTACTCTTTAATGATTACTCGAGGTAGGTTTCTCTATTGTATGTTGTTACTCTGGGTTCCTCTACAATAAAGAAACTAGAGTTACTACAACTATTACTCTAGGTTACTCGAATATATGCGCTAAAGCTCACTGTACTATGATTTTTCGAAAATGTTTGGCCTGATTCCAAAATTACAAATATCATGGTTATCTGAATCAGCTCAATAATTTTCATTCTCCACTCTACGTCATGATGCACTGTATTTCTATGGTAATTTTAAATGCTATTTTCTGTACATAGTTGCCAACGAATAGCATTTTTTTGCCTTTAGTATTCTTTAGATCTGATGTCATTTGCATCATGTTATAACTTTATCGTATAGTTTTATCGTTTTTTAATTTGATAGTTTATCGTAATAGTTGCATCGTTGTATCGTCATGTTAGTGATTCTGGTATTACTGCTCGGTAAATTATTAACTTTAAATTATTCTTAACATTAATGAACTAATGTTTTAGATCTACCCCGCTCATAGCGATGACACTTTCAATTATCATCACAAACTTTCATTCTCCAACTGTATTCGTAACGTTGATGTCAGTTTGCCTGGCGTACTACTCCACAATGCCCTCATCGCCGTGATAAAACTCTGCGCACGTAGCTGCTACTGCGCTAATATTACTGTTATTCACAAGAGCTCCTTATGAACCCTGGGGCCTCCCAGACGGCGGTGAGCAGGAGTTTACTCAGAGCACCGAAGCGTGTGAGCGTCGCCATGCATAATAGACGGCAACTAGAGCCTCTGTCTGGCGTACAGTTAAATATATTAAAGTACTGAAGCAGCGCCCTCACGTCATGCACGCCTCTTGTTGCGTTCACAGCAACACAAGGGTCGGTTTTGTTTTCACAGCAACACAAGGGTCATGTCGACAACGACAGCATTTTTAGCAGTGCCGGGCGTCACTTTTAGTTTCATGTCGCTCGTTAATTGTTGCGATGTCGTCACCAATGATAGAGTGTAATTGAAGGAACTGACCTACTTATTTGCTCAGTGAAGCGGCACCTCTACTCCAATTCTGATGATTTGTGGTTCCAACGAGGCATTCGGCCTCATTCATAGCTGGAAATGGGCTTTATGATTTCTTATTTATAAATGCATCGTTCTTAATAACATTTTTGTGACTTCTTGAGTGATGATAATTGAGTTGAATTATTTCCAGAAACAAACTTCAATGAATGGGGAGAAGTAAATCTTCCAAAGTTTTATCTCATCAATTTAACGAGCTAGCGGATGAAAATTTTATATTTTTTCAAATAAGACTATACGGAATTGAAACTTGAAAATTTCACGCTTTCTATTGCGTAAGATGGCGGGGCACTTGTCTGGAAATGATTACCTCTTGTCCAACTGCACATAGAAGGGAAACGCTTTTCAGTCTGGAGCTGTTGGTGAAACTGTCGACTCCTCCCCTGAGAATTCGTGCACGCGCCACACTGCGAGACTCCTTTTTCAAAAGTCACGTAAAACTCTCCCCTTCCATATAGAATTACTTTACTTTTCTTTAGTGCATTTAGTTTAGTCTGATCACGATGCCTACACAAATCCTTTTTTTAATGTTGCTCAAGAGCATAAATTATTTTTAACGAACTAACGTCCTATTTCTTGGGGTTGAACCTGTTACTTTACAAAATTTTCGAACTATTTGATGGCCCTTCAAAGTGTTCTAATAACTTCAATGGCATGTTTTTAAAAAACGTGCAAAAATTCGTAGCATTATTTCAAAATTATTTCAATTTTACACTTAACACAAGAAGTCGAAGTGTAAATATTTTTTCGTAACAAAGAAGGTCTTTGAAAACGCCAGAATGGCAAGAATCACCTAGCGTTTTCTAGACACGCGCCGTAATCTTTCAATTTGATTCCAAATCTTTCATTTCTTGCACCTTTCAAGAATATGTAAACTTTTCTTGCAAACAAATCCTAAAAATTATCATTCAAGAACTTGTATTCTAAAGTTTAAATGTAATATTCGGATTCTTAGTCATGAATATAATAAATAGAACTTGGACCGTTTCACTCACGTAGTATCGGCCACATGATCAATGAATAAAATTCTTCTTGGATTTTGCTTTTGTTTACTCTCGTATTTGTTCATGCAGTAAACTTGGAAACATCGTGAGGGTCAACGTCCCATCAACGGCTAAACTAACTCAGAAGACCGTAAATGTGTCTCACGTCAGACCGTCCTTCTGGCTGCAGCAAACACAATGTAAGACACATTGAATAACCCATCTTTCTTTTTGAGCTCTAGTCTCATGATGAGTAGCGATAAAGAATTAAACAGCTCTATCTCGAGAATCGCCCCTGTGAGATCCTTCTTTCATGCAATCCTTCTTATCTTAATGAAATCTTGAAGCACACTCGGTTATCGTTGAGCAAACTTGCGTGTGGCGAACTCGTTGTGACGCTCATTGCAGCCAACGAGTTTCAATGAGTGTGTTGGGGCCAAGCGCCGCCCGAGGCGTACTTGCCGCCCGCATAAACCCATTAGAATTCCTTATTTATTTCAAGAATTGAAGTTTATCCGTAAGGAGCGGTAGTCACATACATTTTAATGATCTTGCTCGCTTGACCTACCGAATAAAAATGTTCGAAGTTTGTGGGGCTTCCTTGATGATTGACAAAAATTTCAGAGGAGTGTGCTCATAAATCATAAAATTGGCTCATTTTTTAATTCAAAATTACATAAACCTGCGCCGATGTAATGGCAGATGTTAATCAAACAAGGCTTGGCCACTAGGCTGAGTTCGAATTAACATATTTCCTCTTCACTAGCCATTGTTTGTGAAGTTTCCTTTCATAAACGTCGTGTATCTTATCCCACTACATAATAATAACCCAGTGTTGCTTGCTTGGTCCTTCCGTTCGTCCGTCTCTCTGGCACGCTGATAAGGATTTAGATAGGAGAAAATTTCGGGTTTTCATTCCTAAGCTAATAGCGAACCTATCAGATAAGGCACTCCGCATCAGTAAGACTAAAAATATTATTTCATTCCAGGGTTACAGTGAATAAAAGGGCATCTCTAGAAATTCACATCATTTGTCCCTCCATTTTGGACAAGCACGTCCAGTAGTACTCGTACACGTATAAAGAGCTAGCCTCATTATCTGAGTTCTGAGGCTTTTCGTGAGTCCGCCAAGAAAATAATGAATGAACCCATGTACTCGTTTTAGCTTCTCCTTACTGCCACTAGATTTATTAAGATAACTTGTTCTTTTATTCGCGCAGAGTCGCATTACTAACCAGTCCCTCATTACCGCATTCATTGAGGGGAGATCTGAAGCCACAGTTACCTTTCACAGGCAGCCAGCGTCACCTGATCTCGCCCCAATGCTCCCCCATTGGGCACTTCGCCTGTAGCAAGAGCTCGTGTCTCGACGGCAGCGAGGGAGCCTCTACGCCACTGTGCTCAAAGCAGCTTGAGAATGAGACGGTGACTCGTAGGTGCCCCCACGCACGTTGACACACTACTCCTTCTATGGTTTGCAAGATTATAATTTGATTCTACAGCCTTATTTCAGGTTAGAACGTATCAAACTTTTATGTGTGGTATAGATTGAATTTCTTATACACGTGATAGTAAGACCATTCCTGCGCTGATCGTTATTATCTTTATTTTATTGAACTTGCAGAAAAAATCCTTCCAGTTTAAACTTGGTTCAAGTATTGAATCATATTCGGCATTTGAATGAAAAATTTGATTCCATGGGGTGTAAATCTCTATTCAATAATTTATTTAATTTTTTGAAGTGTAAATTTATGGCGAAATAAGTAACTGAATTTGTATTTAATTTATCAAACGTTGAAGAACAGAGTCAACATAGATTCTTCGTCACTATACCAAGCAGAAAATACACGAGGTCACAACTTATTTAAAATTGTTGGCATTCTTCCGAAAGAATAATATTTTTCTTGTACATGCAGCACCTGAAGTTTCATAATGAACTCAATTTCCAGCAGCAGGAAAACCTTAAAATTCAATTTTAAAATAACTTCACCTTTTTAGAATCCAGAGCAGTCAGGCTAACGTCGTGTCCGGTATCCCAACCACAGAATTTGACCCTTACATCGGTCAGGATGTTGTATTTCGCAACATTTATGTAGCAGAAAGGACTTCCACATTCGTACCTTGTTGACAAATTGTTTAGATTTGTAGCTGCTGCTGCGCGGGCGGTGAGTGTGTGTGAGATTCTGGCGTGACCGCTTACAAACCTGGGCTTTGTTTTGGCCATGGACTGCCGATTTCATGACCAGGGTCATCAACAGCGCCATTACGAGAAGCACAATAATATTGCATGCGTTTCCTTTGCTTTGGGTCAATAACCTTCGCCCGTCCGGTTTCAGGTAGAGTTCATGAACATGTGTATTTCTGTCGCATACTCTGTATTTCTTTTGCATACGCGTACGTTGAAGTACATAGATTCAGTAGAGCATTGCTCCATGAATATTGTTAAGTATGCAGATTCTATCAGTGGCTGCATAGTGCAACTCTCAGCTCTGCTCAGTTGAAGCTTTGCTTATTGCATTTTTTATGAGTTCACTAGAAATTTCCTGAAGTTATCCTGTCGATGAAAATTGTAAAGCATTAAAATCAAAAGCATTTTTGGCGCTTATAGAATTCTCCATCTGTTGGTCCCTATCTGAATTTGGAATTCGTCATTGTACTTGGCTCGTATCCTTAAGTCTATCCATGTGCTCCGGACCTTGAAGCTCACGTTTTTCTCTTCATTTCAACTCAACATTTGACGAGTTGTCTTTAGTTTTGTTTCCTGCATCCTTTGCACCAGCTTCCCTCCCTTGCCAGTCACCTCGCTTTGCTGGACCGACCGGATGTGGTGCAACGGCAGCATGTGTTGCGCCCCCCCCATCCCCTTAACCCCTTCTCCTTTCAACTTGCACAGCTTCCAGCAACTCACAGCCCACTTTGCACCTACCGCAGTTTCCAGCAACTCACAGCCCCCCTTGCACCAACCGCAGTTCCAGCAACTCACAGCCCACCTTGCACCTACCGCAGTTCCAGCAACTCACAGCCCACCATGCATCTACCGCAGTTCCAGCAACTCATAGCCCACCTTGCACCTACCGCAGCTTACAACAACTCTGTGAAGCATCAGAAATGGAAAGGGACCGCCGATGCGATGCCTTGAAGGCCTGCGAATTAATGTCGCTCAATCCAAAGTTTTCAGAATAGTTTTCAGAGGGATGTTACTGTAGCTGATGGCTACTGGACGCCCAAACATTTCAATACACGATGTTTTTGGTAAATTTGACTTTCGCGTTTAGGCTCGAAACGAGTATGCGAAACTTCAGTGTCATTAGTTTTCTATTTTTGAAGTAGGACCTACGCCTGAAGATTTTCGGTTAACCCACTTCTGATAGAAATTCTATTGATTGTGAATAATGTTTTTTGATCGAGGCCTGAAACGACCTGAAGATTTTGTGAAAATTCATCTGAAAACGAAATCATTTGACCAATAGGCTATGCTAGTATGGGATTCAAAGTTGTCAAATCATAGAGTAAAATTGGGTGAATATTTTTTATTTGAAAAGTTAGTATTTCAAACCGAAAATGAGTTGCGTTTGTGAGAGATAATAGTCATACAAGCGTGTGATCTATGTCGCCGATTTTTTTCGAGTTTCCTCATGTAATCAATTTTTCAAGTTTTTCTTGTTAATGAAGCTTTTCAACACCGTTAAACAGTGACTGAAGTTACAGTAAAAAGTTTGATTGTATTTTTTAGCTTATATGTAAAAAAATTCTTCAGGGATAATTCGTCGAAATATTCTTTCATTGCAATTATCAGTCTTTATGGTTATTTGAAATTATAAGTAATGAAAAATGCTGACAGTGCTTCTTAGAAAGGCTAATAAAATAATGAAAGAAAGTGAAAAGTGTGCAACTCGGCTCCGAAATATTTAAAAAAAAGGATAAATCCAACTTTTATTCAAGATTAATCTCTCAAAGAGACCTCTCATTAGGCACGGGATAGGCCATAGGCAATAGGGTTTGGTTAGTTAGGCTTCACCCTATGCTACGGGGGCTGGCGACCCCAGGGGGGCATGTTATGTTACCTCAGTCATAGATAGGCCTTCAGAACTTCTAGCTTTCGTGCCCCCTTTGTTTCTTTCAATTTTGATACCTTCTTCGCTATCTCTTATTGATCTTTTCTTCTTCTTCTTTCTTAATTTGCTGTTACTATGCGAAGGCAATTATGTGTGGGAACACACCTGTGCATAGATTCCACGTTTTCTCTAGCCCATACGAAATGATCCCTTCTTTTAGCTCTCTTGAGACCGCCGTTGGTGTGGCTAGGGAGCTTCAAACTAAAAATAATAATCACTATGAGAGAACTAAAAAATCAAATCATTTTAATCAGCTACTTTCCAATGAACGTTCAGGCAGGCACCAATGAACTGAACGTGACCTAACTCGCATGAGAGTCGTAGATCCATCATCCATAGGCGCCTCGATGACCAAAGCTGCCTGGGAGAGAAGAGGCCTTTTCTAAGCTGCCGAGGAACGAACGTCACCTATTACTTCCCTGGCGACGGGTCCTGTAACGGGACGCGGTCGTCACTACGGCTCCGTTCCAAGAACATGACGTCATATACGTTGGGTCCTTCAGCGAGCGCCGCCGCGTGCAGCTGGACGTGCGTTCGTTTAATTTTTTACTACTGCGAACATTTTTCAAGCGATTCTTTTAGCATGTATTACTGATGTTTAAAAATACGTTTCTGTCTATCAAATATTCAGAAACATGGCGCGAATTTGTCATTTCGTAGATTTAGTAACGGTCTCTGTATAGGGGCTCTGTAGCGCAAGCGATAGCGCGCTTGTCTCCTGGTCGGGAGATCTCGGGTTTGATGCCACGGGCGGAGAACTTTACTTGTGCAAGTGATATTGTACACGATATTCCGAAAAAGGTGTGTCACACCAGTGTGGCCCGAACTGCTTACGAGGTATCTAAGGAAGATAGTCTTCAATACAGACATAAAATATCCTTATAGGGTTTTGCTATTGCTGGGTGAAACACGTTTGAAATGTGTTAAACATAGATCTTCCTCCCGGCGTTTTACGTCAATTTCATGCATTCATTTGTTGTTCGGTCTCGCATATACCTTCTACCTTGAACGTTTAAAAGTTTCAGAAACAGTCACAAAGCTATTCCAGAAATAGAAATGGTTATAATAAATTCATGTTTTACTTATTTCAACGCTTCTGGTTGATTTAATTTCAAGTCCACCATATTTCCGACGAATCGTTTCGTTCATATTTTTGGTTTGTCAGCAATGCATTAAAAGTTTGAAAATCCTAACATCAGCTGCAGTGTACATGAAGAAATGTGTTAGTAAATACTTTCTCAGTTGATCGAAGCCGTTTGTTTTATGAACGTTGAAGAAAATGCTCAGTTGATTTCTTTTAATGTGTTAAAAGGTTCACTTCTTGCTATTTCTTTAAGGGACGAAATAATTAAGTAGATAATAGTGTGAATGCTAAAATTAGATACACCACTTTATTTCACTTGATAAATATTATTTATCCTAGTAAACGCGCATGGCCGAAAATGGCAAAATTAATGAGGCTAAATTCTTAAGATGTCCTCTTATTTACTGTAACTCTAACATGAAATAATGCTATTTTCAGTATCCCTGATACGGACTGCATTAATTGACAGTCTCGCTTTTAGTTTAGGAATGCGGACCCGGAAATTTTCTCCTATCTAAATCCGTAAGAGCGTGACGGAAAAACTGACCAATGCAGCAAGCAAGCAACAGCTGTGTATTAGTATATAGCAAGATTACATGTTTTACGTCCAGATTTTGTAATGTATTTTTTATTTACTATTTTGATACCTAAAAAATACTTGTAATATTATGTTTTGTGATCATTTTTATCTTCATGTACAGAACTAGTGCAACTGAATCTGAAATATTCCCCCTAAAAGTATGTGGATCAGGAATAGGGGAAGTCCCGTGATAATAAATACGCGAAGCTCAAGTCCCAGGATAATTTACTTGCGAAGCACAAGTCCCAGGATAATTTACTTGCGAAGCACAAGTCCTAGGATAATTTACTTGCGAAGCACAAGTCCCTAGATAATTTACTGGGGAAGCTCCAGTCCCATGATAATTTACCTGTGAAGCTTATGTACCGAGATGAAAACCTATTGAAACTCAAGTATCACGGCAAGACATGTGTCTATGCAAGAAACATTTAACATATTAGTCAAAACAAGAGGCATCCGAAACAGGTGTGTCAACATAAGAAACATTCGAAACATGTTTGTCAAAATAATAAACATCCAAAACATGTGTGTTAAAATAATAAACTTCCGAAACATTTGTGTCAAAATAATAAACTTCCGAAATATTTGTGTCAAAACAAGAAACATCCGAAACTTGCATCAAGGCTAGAAATGTACGAAACATGTACCAAAACAAGAAACGTACAAAGCAAGTCAGGACAAAAAATTCAAGAAATGCATGAAACTTGTGCCGATGCAATAAGTACACAAAACGTGTGGCAAGACAAGTGTATGAAACGTGTGTCAAGACGAGTACACAAATTATGAGTACCAGGATAAAAAATATATACGTAGTATGTTTCAGAACACCGGTGAATACGCAACGTAAATATTAGGGTAACAAATCAAAGGTGAAACAACTTGATTCAAAGTTAGTTTGAGAAAGTATCTATCAAATTTTCTTTAGATACGTAGAAATCTTCACAGTCAACGTGTATAAAAATATCAGGTATTAATATTGCACCCTTAGATGGAAGAAAAGTTTTCTGTGTAATGATGTTTTCAAGCGTAATTTTGAGTGAGTTGAAGCTCAAACGTTTGCGCCCGAGACGTGAAAGGCATCTCAACTTTGTGTAGATGATCCCCGGACCTTTTACGAGAAGCCATTCCAAGTTTTATGAGATTCTGCTTAACATACAATCGTAAATAAAGCATAATTTAGCTTTATCCAGCCGCCCCACGCGCATCAGTTACGATCTCATGCAGTCAATGAAAAATTATAGGTCTGTCGATGCCCGGTGGGTGCGACATCCGCCCGAGCCGCCCACACCCCTTCCCTCCTGAGCTCTTCCTCTGCTCGGTCTCCTCTCACGTAATGCTTCATGAATTTCCGTTTGGTATCCGGTCAGTCATTTCTACGGTACTCATGCGCTCATCGTTTGTGCCTTTAAAATTTTCCTCCTTTCATTGTTGTAAATTCCTGGTCACCCATACTGAAGAATTCACGTTTTCATGGTTTTCTACTTCAGATAGTTGATGATAAAATGGCTGCTTCAAGCTGGAAACATTTCAGCTCGTTCCTTTCTACTGCCATCGTTCATCTCCAATTCTGAGAATCTCTGCTGCACCGGAACCCGTGATGATGACATGCAGAAATGAAATTTCTTCATGATACGTGAATCACGAGATTACTGGTAAAGATTGCAATGGAAGATTTCCGTCTGCTACAGAGGCACATACTGGCGCTAAATCAATGTTCACAGCAAAATTTAACTTCGATTTTACATAAGAGGGATATCAAATATCTTGGTCCAATAAAATTTCGTCACATTCTGTGTTCAGAACCCTTTTTCAAACGGATAATTGATAAATTTTACAACACCTTATAAATAAGAATAAGTTTAACATAATATGACAACAGTGAAGCTGACTGTTGAATACTACCTTCAATTTTTTGACCTGCAAACGGTCACTGCCAAAGTGACGGGGGTCATTCACACGATCTGTGTAGTCCACAGTGACCGTGTGAATGCAGTAATCACGTCATCAACGTACGAATATGTGGACAGTGGCAGTCTGAATGCAACGACCACGACACCACCATATGTGGACAGTGACAGGCTTCAAACTGTCCGCCCAAATTCAAGTAACAAACATGGATTGGAATTATCTTTTGAAATAATATAACGCCCATGACATCGCTAGCTGCTAAACCGATCATCACGTGCACCAAGCTCGGCACAGATGATGCAGAGCATGAATGGTGTGGAGTGACGGGAAGCGAGTCGTGAGGCCGCTCGCAGGCTTTAATCGAGTCGTGAGGCCGCTCGCAGGCTTTAATCGAGTCGTGAGGCCCTCGCAGGCTTCAAGCGAGTCGTGAGGCCGCTCGCAGGCTTCAAGCGAGTCGTGAGGCCGCTCGCAGGCGCCATCATTCGTGTCTGTGCGCAGCACGCACAGCAGGGCGGCACACACAGCAGGGCGGCCGGCAGCTGTTCCTCTGGCCGGCGCGCGCGCGCACAATCACGTCTGCGCTCGCCCAGGAAGTGTTATTCTCTTTTTTTTCGCGCGCTTGGTTTCCTTTCGTCGATTTTTAACGTATTGTAACAAAACAGAAGAACGTTTGAGAGTTCAAGTGTCCTCATAGTTTGAGCTTTGGGATGAATTCTTTATTTTTATGTGCTGATATATGCAGTGGCGGAATGTGCTGCATTCAAGTTAGAAATGTATTTATTTAGTACTTTAGGTTTAGCGAGTTCTAACATAATTATTCATTACTTTTTTCTCTGTTATCATTTTAATGACGTATATTATGTCATATTTCATGTAATAGGCAAATTTGAATATCTCTGAGCATTTCTTCTACACAGTCCAAATAACTCAATTCTCTTTTCTACCAACAGGTGAGCATGAACGAGAATAAAACCTGCCGCCTGGACAACGATATCGTGAGTCCTGAATGGCTTGACTTGGGGAACAGAAGTATTGATTACGTCATGATCAGCTGTAGTAACTTTCAACTTACAATGGGTCAAATAAGTATCCGTAATGCACCGAATAATTTACATTTTTTCCCTATTAAACATATCGGAAAACCTTGGAGAATTGTGAGTCAAGGGCAAAATTCCACACATTAAGTAATGCTTCGTGAACAAGAATTTATCTAAAGATGTTCAATTAACAATTGAAGAAGAATACAGGGTGGTAAAAAAGTATTAGTAACGTTTTAAAATCCTTGAATGACTCAATTGAGTACATTCCACCAGCATGTTAAAAATGAACATAATTGTGTTCTTCCGTTACCGAGATCCCTCTAAAATTGTCCCAATGGTTTAGAAAAACCTTCAGATATCTCAGATATTAGCCGAACATTGGTCATCAGCAGGGGTGAACGTATCTAAGCAAACCATCGGCAATGTTCTGCGTTAAGAAAACCCGAAGAAACACGCTTTTTGAAAAGTCTCACTGCTGAAGGAAGAACATGTTGCATCTCGATTGCTATATGCAAATGCTCTTATCAACGGAGAAGATGACTATTTTGATAATAATCTATGGTCAGATTAGATAAAAATCGACCTGTTTGGCAATAATTCCAATAGGACTGTTCGGTGAAAACCGAATTCTTCCATGCAACGACGGAACTTCCTGCCCACGGTGAAGCAAGGGGGCGGAAGCGTCATATTATGGGGTTGTTTTTCCTCTGCAGGCCCAGGTGACTCCATATCATTAAGGCAACCATGAATTCGACCCCAATTAGTGCAAAATTTTGTCTGAACATTTGTTGCCTTCTGTAAAGATGCTCGGGTTGAAAAAACTACATGGGTATTTCACTACCACAACGACCAAAAGCACAAGTCGAGATACACTTCAGAGTGGCTCCGCAGTAAGAAGGTTAGGTTTTTTGACTGGCATTCACAATCGCCACATCTTGATCCAATCAAAAATGTTTAGCAACAGCTAAAGATTCAAGTTGAATGAAGGAACCATCAAATCTGACTGAATTGGAACAAATCTGCCTAGAAGAATTTGAGAAAATTCCTCTGGGCTTCTACAAAACCGTGATCTCTTCATTCAAGCATCGCCTGCAAGCGGTTGTAGATTATGAGGATAATGAAGGCTATGCGACCAAATATTAACAAAGTTGAATCTTATGTCGCAAATATTTATTTGCCGCCCTTTTTCCTGCTTTTGTTGCTCTTTAAATATTTTTCAAATCAATTCTTGTTTACTAAACATTACCGATTTTGTTTGGTCTTACCCTTCCTTATAGAGAACTCGCAACTCTTCAAGGTTTTCCGAAGTATATTTGATAGCAAAAAATGTTAATTATTTGGTATGTTGCGAATACTTATTTGACTAATTGTAGCTCAAATAACATCCCTTAAGTCCAACTGACGGATACCGTCGTAAAAACTGTGATTTCATGTTTTTAATATAGCGTGTAGACTTTTATGAAGATTCTTTGATCTTCTTTCGGGTTGTATTGTGACTATTTTACTTTGCTATCAGGGTAATCAACTATTCCCTTTTTGAAATATTTTGTGAATACTATTTGTAAAATTATTTGGTCGTTTGAACTCAAGAAAGGAAATAAGTTTCTTCAAGTATTGCACTTCGGAAATTCCTTATTTAATGTCAGAGATCATTAATTTGATAATTAACAAATTAAGCCTCGTTTATGAAAATTTTAAGTTGTATTCCAAAGCAGAAAATTAAGAAATTTTGATTATGTTTTAGGAAACGCTTCACTTTCATCCGAAACGTATTTTTATAACGTATGTGTATCGTTCGATGTCGTTCTACTCATAACACCGGCGTCAGGGTTGCATCACATCGGCCTCCTGGCCATTTTTACCAAAGTGTGGTCGTAACAGCGCCTGTTATTTACGATTGCACAATCGTATCACGGAATATCTTACGGTTAACTCCAGTAATGCTACAGAGTTGAATCCGTATCTCGCATACGCAGTGTGCGTCCGAAAGTCATACAGGAAGAATAACCAAGCGAAGATTTATATTCGCCAAGGAAATTTGTTACGTTTAGCTCCAATTGCTTTGTTATTGCGGCAAGAGACCTCGACGAGAATATGTTGTATCTGACCATAGCCTTGCAACGCTTCCGGAGTTATTAAAACTTGTAAAGACGCTATTTGTTTCCTTCCAGGCTGACAAACTGCCTCCTTGTGCAGCTTACAAACGATCGCCATCTTGAAATCTAGAGTGTGCTTCCGCTTGGCCTTCATCGAATTCTTCATCTTGGACGACATTTTGCGTACAACTCTTTCCTGTTCCTACCTCCGCATTTTTCAGCCTCGTTTACGTTTCAAAGGCTTTTTTCAAGGAATGATGCATTTTTCAAGCCCAGCTACAACATTTGACTTCTAATGTCCTTTATTTAACAGCAAAAACTAACAGCAAAAACTCATCGTCTATTTTACGGCTCAAGTCATTTCATTTTTGGGCTCAAACCTTAATTTTTTTCTTTATCCTTATCCGTCCCTTAATTTGAATTCCTGATATTGCGTATCTCATTTTTGTGTTCACCAATTGTCCATTTTCGCTTGTTTAATTTTACGAAGTTAGCATCTAAATTTTTTTCATAACTATATTCTCAATTCTAGGATACTTATAACTGCTAGCATCCACTTCCATTCTTGAATGAGAAACTAAAGTATTTTATTGGTCCTTTATCTATGGTTTCATTTCCTTCTTCCCGGACATTTTATTTCCTCTTGCTTGAACGTCCCTCATTTTCATTCATCTGATTAATTGTTTATAGTTGCAGTTCTTCTTGAATCGTTCATTTTTTATTGTGCTTTAGTCCTGACTCACGCATCTACGTTATCATGTCTTCATTGTTTACGTCTCGCTCAATACAGTTATAAAAAATACGTCAAGTACCTATACCTTTATCATGTATAAAACTTCATTTTTATGCTTGATCATATGTTAGATACTTAATACATTTTTTTTAGTTATTTAGTTAAGGTTGTCGCTCTGGCTCTTTCATTCAACATTACCGATCTATTACTTCTCTGCCTGTTACAAGTTTTCGTCAATGAAAGGGACACATTTACTGGTTTTTTAGCTCATACCTACGTACACCTATTTCGTCATGTAACTCTGGGCACAATTCGTGTTCGCTTCTTCCATGTGGATACGAGGGCGCCCACCCTGCCTGTCGCGGGCACGGACGGTACAAACATTGTGATATTCCGGCTGTCGGTCGCCTGCTGATTCCTGCTGCTGATGTATTGCGTCCAAGACCTGCAGCTATGCAGTATTTCCTAGCGCTCCTTTTGACAAGAAAGCGAGGTTATTACTGGAGAATAACATCTTGTAAGGAGCCGTGTAGTAGCAGCGTGTCGCTGTAGTCGCCGCCAGAACGACAGGGAAAACGATTTGACAAAAGCTCGTATTATTGCTTCATGTTGTGTAAACAATTCTTTATTATTCTTTTTTGAAATGTTTGTATTAGAATGAAATATCTTATGAATAGCATTTACCTGAATGCACTTGTGCACCTAGGATAGCGCGTGTATAACATACATCTTGAAATATCTATTTCAAGAAAAACCTGGAAAATTGGAATATTTGTTAGTGAAGAAATAATTTAAGAAATTTATTTGAATTTTAGATAAAGAATTTAATTAGTTAGGTAACCTTTATAGTTGCCTAAAAATGGATGCTCTTTTATTGGTGCTGGTCATGGCATAACAAAGTATGTCTTGAGTAATATTACTGACTACTTGAACGATGTTTATTATGATACCGGCAGAGTATCAGGCATCATAGAGTAAACCTTGCTCATGAAATATCTCTAAAGGGTAAAATATCAAGGGGCTTCAAATCTGGAGATCGGGGCGGCTGCAAAATGTCACCCTTGAGATGAAATTAACCGCTCTAACGAAATGCCTTCAACATGAATACAGATTCTCTTATCGTATGAGCTGAAGCTTCATCTCTATTAAACCAGAAATTTTCCATGATCAGGTTTTCCACCTTTTGCAAAGTATAATATTGTCTCATCATACTGTACTAGTTTCAGCTCGGTCACCGAATTACAAAAAAAGTTTAAAAAATATTTCGATAAGTGGATTTGGCGAATCAGTTTTTACAGATTAAATAGCTGTAGCGTCTACGCAACTTTTGATAAAGACATCCAGTAATAAAAATGTTTCCATAGTTTCTTTGTTCAGTATCGAAATGTCCACTTATTGGAAGAAACGTGACAATTTTTACCCACTGATTCTTCGGGTGCTACACATTTCTAAAAATTTTGTTTTACGTTTTACCAGTTCAATAGGGGATAATTATCGTTAAAGTAAATTCAACACTTTTAAAAAACTAATTTATATATTATTGTTTCAAACCATTCAAAAGCCTTTACCTTTAAAGTTTACAATTTCTGACTTTCTAAAAGGGTACGTAGCTTTTGCATCTCCCAGGAACAGTTTTCTGACTCTAAAGTCGTCGATTTTCGCAGTAGAAAAAACTTACTCTGTGCTTTGAATTTCACGGCAGAGTAATTGTAATCGCTGTGAAGCCTCCGTGTGAGCGCGTGATGTGTTCATAACTCCAAACGTGCATTCATTCGAAATTAATAATACTCTCCCATTAATGTCAATTTTAAATTTTCGTAAACGTTTGCTCCATTTTGTCTCTGTGATTTATTTTGAATTGCTGAAACAATTCAGAATAATAGTTCAAAAATTACTGATGGGAAATTGTATCGAAGCATACGAAGTAACGTTTACTACTGGTGTACCTGAATGTAATATGAGGTACTAAATCTTCATGATTATATTAATTTAAAAGACTTTCCAATCAGCTAAATTAATCGTAACAATAAATAACTTGATGCCTGCAATTCACCATGCTCTGCACTACTAGTAATGCCTCAAGAGGTGTCTGGCACACCGGACAAATTTGTTCGTTTTTTCTCGAGGTAAAATATTGCGCTCGTTGTCAACATAATCGTTAATTGCTTCAAGCGGCTCCATTCATTACTTAGGGAAGCTGAAAACTTCAGCCAAACTTCCTCTAGTAGACACTTCTGAGCTTGAAAAGTCTAGCGAATAGGTGTAATTTTGCAGTCTTCACTGTAGTGAGTGAGCTGGCAGGAAATAATAATTTCCAGTGATTCATTTGTGCGCGGCAGCAAAACTGGAACCCACGGCTGACCTCAATGGCTGGTCGATCTAGTATTATGGTGGCGAATGGCTGGTAAATCATCTTCCCTGTCCTGTGCACCGTCAGAACAGCGCTTCTGTGGAGTTCTTGACTGACATGGAAAAGTGATGTAGTGTCATGTCATCTTGCTCATTTACATGTTCAAGATAAAAATTGCGAGGAAGCACCAAGAATGCATTGATTTTCGGTACGTGTCTTATGTAATTGTAGGATTTTTCACAATGACAGTCGTTTGTCGTCAGAAAATACGTCGGATTGTGAGAATATACATTTTCCGTGAACAAAATCGTGTTTTCGTACTGAAACGGTGCTTCCGAGAATTGCACCAGTCTTGCTCTGTGACCCCGTTTATTTTGTTTTCATGGCAAATTCAGACTCGAATTTCGTTACTTCGAGCTGTCATTTATTGCGCTACGGTGTATTATTAAATATTCAACAGCTCTTACTCAGCGTTGAATGTTTCCACGCCGTGTAGTCTTACAGAGGTTTTCATACGTAACTACCGCGAAGAACCAGAATTAGTAAGAATTAAAAAAAATTACCCTGCATTTTAATTAAGCTGTGTACCTTCACCTTCTGACGATTTAATGCTCCTCCACGCAGGATCCGTTATTACACCGGAACAACATTTCTGAGCATGAGTGTGTTTCACGACTGTCCAATGTACACAAAACAGCGACAGCATCGTCGGTTTGTGCCGTGGTGCGGAAGGGTGTGGCCGCTTCCAGACGCTTGCATGGAGCAGGAGCTTCGGTCGTTCCTCCTCCTAAAAGGCGCTCTCTATTTGTTCCGTGTTCCTGTTTTTATATAAATTGATCTGCCCCTCAACTTCAGCTCCTTGTGAAATGCTAGGTAACGTTTAATTCTAGATTTGAATTCCGAATGTGCAATATTTTTTTCCGTTTTCTATTGCAGCAAACCAGTTTTTTAATTGTAGCCGGTTTGTGTTGCATTCAAGTTTCTATTATGCATGGGAACCATGTCTTCGTGTTGACCCTCGAAAATATGTTCTATCTTTCGTGTGTGTGTTACAATTATTCTCTTCGTGAACCTACGTTGTTGAAGTGAGTAACTCCAAACAGGATTTATCAACAAGCCTTGGCTGGCTGGGAAAATCCTTTATTTTTATAGCCCTCCTCTCACAAATGAGCTCCCTCCGACAAACTGAGAAAAAACATTTTGTAACAAATTTCTTATTTTTAGCTTTTAAATCAGAACTATGCTACTGTTTTCAACGTCATAACTCAAATTGCATAAATTTTTTTCACGTGTTCATTATGCTTACGAGATTCGTAACTCGAGGAAATTTCGGTACACTCGGGTTTTTCACTTTTCGCTCTTCAGCTCAGTGCTGCAGTGGAGTGCAGCGTGTGAGGGTATGCGAGTCGGTCTGATCCCGTCACCAGCAGGGCCTCCTGTGTAGCTCTGCAATGAAGTCTTATTTCAATCGAAAAGATCGTTTATTTAGTTCATTAGTTTGAAACGCAAAATTGCCTTCTTCATAGTTATGAATAAGCCTGAATTAGCCTTTAGAACAGAAACAACCAATTGGTTCGATAGCGCTTCGTTACGAAGCTTTGAAACATTCCAAATTCATTCGAAATTTGTATTTTTCGTCAATTTATTCGTATAAATTATCATTTAGAGCAAGTTCAATTTTCGATTGAAACACTGTATGCTTCCACTAGATGAATCAAGAGGAGCAAGTTCCGGTATTAGGGTCGTATTATCGTGATATTGATAAAAATGTATACATACACTGTGTCACTCCTTTGTTCGTAGGTTTTTATGACCAAGGTATGACGCACGTATGCATGTCAAAATTCATTTAACTTTTAAGCAGTGAATGTTGATTGGGAACCTTACAATGGTAGGAATTACAAAGGCTATGAAAAACATCTCGCTTCCATGAATTCTAATAAAATTAAAATCCAGAGCTTTCGAGCGTAAAAATCACTCATCATCAGTAGAACAGTTTGAGTTTTTTTTTAGAATTTAAAAGTTAAGATGAGTGACGTACACACTCGATAGCTCTAGATTTTATCAAAATTTCATACATGCAAGTTGTTTCTCATAATTTTTTTGTTTTCATTATAAGGTTAAGTAATCCCGCTACGAAATCTAATCGAGACATTCTATTGATAGGGATATTCTTTCTCCTTTCAAGACGTTGCAAGTCAGTGCTAGCTTAGAAACTCTGCCAACACTTCTCTTTACTACTATTATCAAGCAGTCAAATCAAAAGAAACAAGTTTCCTGTAATATTTTAATATTTTATCTCTCAGGAATCGCACAATTTATAACAAATTCCCTATTATCGCATAGTTTTGTAAGATTTCCGTATAGGTTCCGAGTCCGAAGCTATTCTGCTACTTACGTAATTCTGTGAAGATAATATTTCAACTTGAGATTATCTTTCCTTGAAAACAAAGGCGAGCGTAAATCTTGTTTTTTCAACTGCACTCAACCGCAAAAAGTTTTATTTTTGTTTTTTTTTGAATACCTCGACACATCTGACGTGAGCGATCAGTACGCCCATTACAGTCTCTGATGGTGTCAGTTTTTTATTACAATAAACAATTAACTTCCATTGTATGTTAAGCTGGTAAATTATTTCTCAAAGTTAAAATTCACTCAACGAAAATAATTATGGAGTTATTGACTCGTGCATCGCCCAGTCAGATAGTCGTCTCTGAATTGTGCGTTTTCGGTTGCAAACCTGCCGGGGAAGGGGTTGATGGTGCAAACTCTCATACAGGTATGACGACTGCAACACGTTGAGCAACGTGACGTACTCGCACGAACATCTGTCCCGTCCGCACCCATGATTTTTTTTATGATTCGCATGACGAAGCGACCTCTCACGCT
>VOMN01059649.1:0-10369 GCA_014899125.1 Orchestia grillus | reverse complement strand
ATGTACAAAACTAGTTGTCTTAATTCTGAAACACCCTGTCCCTTTACTTAAGAGCATCATATCTAGGGAATTGCATAAAAGTGTTACCACTGTTTAGTCCTTCATCAAGTGTTTATTAGCCTCTTGCCTGGCAGATTTTCTAATGAAAACGGGATTTTGAGACGACTTTACTGTCTTTGAAGGCATGAGTTGACTCGGGAATAGTCGGTGTATGCTGTGAAAAGTCAAGAAAAGACGATTTAACTCACTTCGAGCTTTTCTTAACTGAAAATTTGACGTGTTGAATCGACTGAAGCAGAAAAATACAAGTTGGGCAAAAACGAATGAACTCACCCCCGCCGGTGAAATCGTTAACATTTTGACTGCGGTTCTCTGTACAGGAAAAATTTCATGTCGATGAATATCTCCGTTGTGAATGTAAAAATTAAGGATTTATTTCTCGCAAATTTGGTTATCTTGTTAATTTTCTTTCTAATCAGGACTAGCTTATTCGATTGATTAACTCAAATTAAACGGAAACTTGAAAATTTGTGTTCGTACATGCTAGTGCTTTGGTTACATTAGGTGAGATTAGATGATCGCGTGTACCATATGACCCACTTTTTTTGTGATATTCTGTAGGATAAACTTTCTTTTATGAATTAAATCACTTCAATATTTTCAAATTGAAAATTAATGCTGTTATTTCTTACAAGCATATCTCGAAGACTTACCATTCTTCTGAGAAGTAAATGTCTTGTCAGAGATGAAACGCATATCGTGGAAATTTTTACTTTTCAAGCCTTGATGCATTTTATGTAACTTATTCTTCTCGTACGATTCTGGCAACTTATCTCGCACCCACAAAAATTCGATCCCATTCGTGTGTATCATTCTCGCCTCAGTTTACAAGCCGGAGATGTTCATTCCGTATACTATGAATGCGGCTCAATTATTGTATCGAAGACGGCATAATAATCAATGTAATGTTGAAGTTTTAGCTCGATTCATTTTGTACGGCAGTCCCTGGACGCAGATTACGACATCGGGTTTCCGGCGTGTAGTCACCAGTACCTCACGTCGCCCTCGGAGCGCGCAGAGCTGCTACTGTCGGGAGACCTGCGCTACACCAGTCAGCATCGACCCTGACGAGTGCCAGCAGGAGCAAGTCTTCCGAGTGCCAAGGGGCGATTTCTGTTACGAACAGGTAAATGACTTGCATAAAAATATTCTATAGCACTACGTAGTCATTTTTACTTAGGAAATGCGAGGTTCAGAGATCACTTTACGAACGAATTGGACAACCATTAATAGACAGGTGCTTCAAAACTCTTGCCATACGGTACAATATCGCTCTATCTCCTTTTTGGCTGATTTTCGTAGCACTGATGATGCTAATTAGAAGTCAAACCCTTTCAGTATATTTTCATAACTGTTTCACCAGAGTCGCGATTTGTATTTTTTGTGCAGTATTTAGAGTTTAATTAGGAAAACATTAGCTAAAAATTCATTCACACAACTCGTCGAATGGACAAAGAGTGTTGTGCATTGAAGTATTGAGGTTAAATATGAAGACGGAATGGCAGCCCCTTTTACTCTTTTTATTAAATGAGATTGTCAAGAAACTGATCATATTTTTCCGTGTAATGGATTCCGATATATTTATTTTAAGCAGTAATGTGCATATGAGTTCATTCATTAAACTTTAAATTATGAAGAATACAATATTTCATATCTAGGTTGAAGACCTAGACGGCTCGATCGTGGCAGGAGCAGTGCTTTGCTTCAAAGACGACTGGAGGCATCTCGGAATCACCTCCACCGAGAAAGAAGAAGTCAATTACATTTACTCGGTGTTCCTCGCCATCTCGGACCTGTTCATTCTGGTTTCGTTCATTGTGTACCTCACAGTTCCTGACCAAACCCAGCGAGGTCTCAATAAAAATGTGGGTATCCATTAAAGAGTTCATAATTTGTAGTCTATATTTTAATTAAATTGTCAAGCTTAATTTTTCTGGAAGTTGCTCTTAACTCGTCTTTTCTCAACACGTCTGCTTCGAGTTAGCTCTCCCCAATCGTGAATTTAGCAGCTACGAACATGTTACCTTCCGTTGTTCGGTTGTAGGTTACCCATCTGAGCGTAGTTTTGCTTCTTGGTAAGCCTGTCTCATTTTACTTCTCCATTTTTACCATAAAAATTGACAGATTTCGCTGGCGCTCTCCAGAACGTCTTTATTGTGTTCCCTGTACTTAATTTTACATTTCTTTGCCTCAAATGTTAGTACCACTACTCCCTAGACGTTTGTTTTCTATATTGGATTTTTGAAATATAACAACTTTATATTTCTTGACCCCGTCCTATTAGGCTACATTTCAAGATGTATACTTTATATGTTACCATCAGACGTTAAAATGACGACACTTCCTTGCATTCACTGATATATAAATTTACCGGCAGGTGAAACTGGGACACTCTATACTTGGCCGCATCCTTCTGTGCTTCCTGTTTAGTTTGTTCTTCGCGTACCTGTGCCTCATCATCATCAAAACTGCATCAGATCCCATCAACGTCGCAGACCCCAACGCTTGCATTGCTCTCGGCAAGTTGCCAGTTTGGCTTGGTTAATGTATTACCAATAAGTAGTGGGTTCTCAAGGTGTCGATCTGAAAAACTGCGTCGGCTGTAGAACTTTTTTTCGCTCGTAAATGCCGCTGAAAAAAAACACCGAAGAAAACAAAAAAAATGGTGATGGTAGACGCTTCCATTGTTGATAGTGGTTCAAGAATCGGTTGAAATGAAAGAAGTAATGTATTTACTAGTAGTTGTAATTTAAGCGTTCATTCCAAAGGAAAAAAAAATTTCTCTCAACAACTCATTTTGTAGGTCATTTGAATGATTAATTCTTGCTAAATGTGCTCAATCAGGAGGTAAATAATTTTGATTTCTCCAGTAATGCTGAAATTTAAGGTGTAGAGCTCGAAATTCTATTCTTGTTGCACATTAGTAAAATATGGAAAATGTATTCATGATTGTTGTCTAATTCATCGAATACGTTTTAAAATGACGATTAATTCCCAACTGAGCGAAGTAATCTGTCGGTCAACATACGTTCGTAATCAATGGAACATTCTAACATAATGTTTTGTGTTTATCAGGCGCCTGCACGTACATCTTCTTCATGGCCACTTTCTTCTGGCTGAACGTGCTGTGTTTCGAGCTGTGGTGGAAGTGTGCCAGGTATGTTATGACAAACTATAATTTAATTCACGATCGTGACCGTAAAATCGTGACTCTGAATTTTAATCACATTTTAAAATATCATGTTGTGTGGACACAAAAACTGTGGTGCATCGATATCAGAATTGGTATCTTGTTTTTACACTTTGCTGAGAGAAAGAAAGAAAAGAAAATAGTTTATTCCGAAATAAGTCACACAGAAAGCATATAAGATTCGGTTTTTCAATTAGTAAAATTACAGCTCTAAAATTAAAACGTGGAAGTCTCGATGGAACTTCTAATTGGGATCTGTAAAACTACAACCTTAAAATTACGGATGAAAGTCGCTCTGAAACTCAGAATCGTGATTGTTAATTCGTTCCCAAGCACGGAAAGTGAAATATTAACCCAAAACATTGTGCGATCTTTGTGCATACCTTTGATTATAATAATTACAGTGCAAAGATGATCTATTGTAACCTAGATTCTTTTATATATACGACAGACTGCTAAGTGATAACAAAAAATTGCCTATTCTGAATTCTACGAAGTGAAAAGATAAAAAATAAAAATCGTCGATTCCGAAATCAGTCACATACAAGGTATGGGTCACATCACTATCTCAATCATTAAAAATTGCGATCTTTAAAATAGGTGTTGATGTCACGTTGAGACTTCAGTTGTGATTCTTAGTTCACTAACATATATTTGAGCGGGAAGCGGTGATCAGCACGGTGGATTAAATATTAACCAAAACCATCGTATAGTTAGTTATTTGAATATTTTTGATAAAATTCAGAGAATTATAGTTGACAGAAGCTGTGAAATGAGAAGAAATAGTTGAACCTGTAAAGAATTATGTAGAATTAAGTATCGATAATTTGAACTTGAGTAATGGTACAATGAAACTTCAACGAATTCGTGAAGACAATAAACCAAGAATATTCAGTTGAACATGTGACTTGGATATCTTGAAGATGTTTGGGCCTTCATGCCCGGGCCACACTGGGGTGCCGCTGCTTTGTATGCATGGTGCGCCTTCGCATATCCGCGAGTTGTTGAATGAGACCATTTCCCTCTACCGTTTGATGATAGTGAGGCAAGGGAAGCCTATCAAGGGTAGTTTGTAGAAAGTTATCCAGCTGCGTCTTGAAGACGTCGAGGGAACCATCGAATTCTCTCAGATCTTTAGGCAGAGAGCTGAAGAGTCTGGGTCTAATCCACAAATCGTTTTCCACGTGTAGATTATAAGGTACCTCCCCCTTCTTCGCTGGATACCTTATATTCTCCTTATTCTCTCTTCACGGTTGGAGAAATCTCAGCTAAGCACAACGTCACATTTTTCAGCTCCGGAGTGGTCATTGAAATGGGAATTTTCAAAGCCTGGGCCCCAGCAGTGATTAGTTATTTGTCACAGACAAATTGATTTGCTCCGTGAAAAAAATTTGCTTAACCAAAATAACGTAATTCCATTTTTTTACTATTTAACATTCACGTGTTCGAATATTTCGGATCCTCTAACATTATCTTAATTCATTACTCAGACTATTCTAAAAAATCCCAGCCATTGATGAGAGCAGCTCTTTTTGAGCCACTCCAAGCTGATCAGTAATCTACTAATAGCGAACACATATAAAACGCATGAATAAAACTTCCGGCCCTAGTCGCTACAACGCCTCCACTGAGCGCACCCAGTGAAGCGCGCACCAGCGTGGCGGCCCCACGGCCCCGCGCGAGCCCGCCACCGTGCGGAGACAGGCTGGCCTGTGGCCGTAGCGGCGCCCGGGCCCGTGCTGCGGCTGTGGGCTGAGACCGATCACTTAGAGAGGGACTCAGCACGGTAGTGCAGTGCAGTGATGCAGCACGGCAGTGCAGTGCGGTGATGCAACACGGTAGTGCAGTACGGTGATACAGCACGATGATTCCACACGATATCGCCATCTGAGAGCACACTATACACGTTATTACTGCAACAATGACAATATAAGATAGCTAACTGATCAATGTTAAATGATGGATTCCACCGACAACTCAGTTCAGTTGTGCCGAGCTGATCGCCACTAGGTTACCTTGCAATATCAGCGATAGCTCATCTCGCTCATAATCCATGGCATTAAGAATGTAAACTCTGCCTGGATACCGAGACTAATATTTATTCTTGAAGAGAAAATATTGCTTCCATCACGCGCTTAGTAAAAAGAGAAGAAAACAACGCAGAAAACAATGAAAGATCTCATTACTCTAAAGCTCACTCAATCATCGGGTGAAAAAATGATGGCTGCCGCTGGTTCTGTTCCAGAGTAGTCGCACGAAATCGGCTTTCTTTCCCCAGTTGCAGGAAGGTTCATTATTGTGTACACAATTGATGGTGGAACAGCTCTGGAACATTTGTTAGCGAGAGTGTTCCATCTTGTTCATAGTTTCAT
Source organism: Orchestia grillus (assembly GCA_014899125.1). Taxonomy (NCBI): domain Eukaryota; kingdom Metazoa; phylum Arthropoda; class Malacostraca; order Amphipoda; family Talitridae; genus Orchestia; species Orchestia grillus. The sequence continues at coordinate 4,747 of VOMN01059649.1, read as the reverse complement.
CGCTAAAATTTTGATTATTTGGAGCATTGCGCAACGCAATATCTTTTGGGATCATCTACGTTCATGCGTCGACGGTTTATTTCGATGTGAAATTGAACAGTAAAATAATTTATCATCACTGAATATTACCTGCACGCAGACGACAGCAATATAATTACTGCTCCCAGAAGACAACGTAAGCAACAGTATTTGCCACGTGTTGGATCACCATTTACCTTCAAAACAAGCACATTCCTGCCTCTAAGACCTGCTCTCACTGTAGCCAGGCGTTGGGCGAGCGTTGTGTGAAAGTTACTGGATGGCACTGTCATTGCTCTTAGTTCGGGTAAAAAGGCTAACTCACGGAAGAAACTTCTGAAACACTGCTCCTCGAGGGAGACCTGCCATGTACCGACTGGCTGAGCTGCTGTGGTGCGTGCACGTGCCCCTAACTCAGTGAGACACTCGTGAGCTCTGACAGAGACCAGCGGATCGCGGTGATGTGGTGTGTCACTGCCGGAAGCAGGGCTCAGTAGAGGCCATTACTGTGTCTGATAAGTTCTCAAACACCACCAATTTATGCGTAAAATATTCGATATGAGCGTTGACTCAGCGCGTAATGAGAAAATTTTCATGAACGATTTCGGGTCCTGTGATCGGATGTCACTTTCATCATCGAGATCCAAACGAAGTCATTAATCTCTGCTCCGATCGTGGCTACACACTTCCAATTAGTTAACCAAATTCTCTATGCTTGGTGCCCTGTTAATATGACAGATAATCATGAACTTCTTGCATCGATTCTAGTCGATATGTTGAGCAAAAGGGTGACGTTGCACAGCTCAGCCGCCGGGCGTGCTGCGTGAAGCGATTTATCAGAGCCAGGCCTCGTCGCACCTCTAATGCTGCCATTACCGGCAATTTGCGTCCGTAAATGCCCCGGGTCTCCCTGCTTCCCTTCAGCGGTGGCGAAAATTCGTCATCATGACAACGCTGACGACTTGAAGACGCATTCGGCTCCGCTTGACAGGCATGAGGAGTGCTTCACCACCTCAACTTTAAAGGCACAAAAAGTGTCGCTTGTTCCTCCGACAAAGATGGAGATATTCGGTAGCATTGCTGCGATGATTTCTCCCAACGCCTCGAGCGCCCAGGTGTACGTCCGTATCTGGAGTCTGCCCAGTCCGTCCTTGCAACCTGAGTTTATAACGTTGCTGTGTAGCATCAGGTTTTAATATGAGATAGAAGTTTTCAAAAGGCTCTATACACAAGCATTCAATCATTCAATTAGGAGTAAAGGAGAAACAATTTTTCACAATACCCATATAATGAAGCATTTCTGGCTCAACCTAGTAGCTTAGTCATTTCGGGCATGAAATGAGTAAGAGAAAAGTACAGATTAGACCCAGAAGAAGATCACGCCCGGACTTGGCTCGACTTCACATCAAGACAAAACAACAAAGCAGAATAAGATGTGAGCGCAGTGCAGCGGGCTGCATGAATGACCGCAGATGCAAAGGATTATTTGAAACATTTGAAATATTTATTTAACACAATTTATTTTTTACGACGGGCACAGTATTACAATAAATGAGAAATTACAGAAGAAAATAGAATCTGGACATGCACACTTGTCGGCCCAAATAAGTTACAAAGCGTCTAATCCAACCGATTTAGCAATGACGAATTTAAATTTACAGTACTTTAAGGTATAATGTATCATTTATAATAACAATGTTTATAATGTAAAATAATAATATTGATTATAATTATGTATAATAATAATGAAAAAAGCTCAAGGTTACACTTAACTGAATAAGTGACAGCACCTAAATGAGTGGCTTAAAATTACAATTAGGGTATAAACGTGGGATGAGTTAACAATTGAAGAAAAACTACATACTTCACTAAGATGAGGATATATCCTCATAAATCGATGCACACAGACATGTGTATGATCCTTCATTACCGCGAGAGAAGGTAGGCCTCAAGCTTTATTTTAATTGATTTTACGAGGCGTTTTGACGTATATTCAGAGCAATGGAATTCCAAAATGTAGTGCGTGGAAAGAGTATGCAATGATAGGATTTAGCTCATCAGTAATAAGAGAGCACTAGTTTATTACAATTCCCTGTGATATAATACTAGAGACAGAATTGGGCAGAAATTGTTTCATGGAGATTTGGGTCACTACTTGTTTTAATTGCTTTAAATTGAAAATTTTCCAGTTAAAAATGATCTAGATGAGACAATTTAAGAATTCAAATACATTTTTGAAAAGTTGGTAGCATGCTCATTACAGTTCAAGGGTGAAATATCTCCTATGACTTTTTTAGTAGAGTGAAAACTGTGTTTGCTTTGTTTTTATCGCTCCCAACCATGTTCCTATTCCATTTTGGAGGAATTTTATCGCTCCCAACCATGTTCCTATTCCGTATTGAATGAATTTATCGCTCCCAACCATGTTTCTATTCCGTATTGAATGAATTTATTGCTCCCAACCATGTTCCTATTCCATATTACAGGAATTTTATCGCTCCTAACCATGTTCCTATTCCGTATTGAAGGAACAAGCAAAGTGTGTGATGTAGTAGTTTTTAGGGATCAGTTGCTAATGTATTTTTAACATTATGGAATACACTAATCGATTTCGAAAGTTTTTACAAACGAATGATGAATGTTCACTGAAAATCAAATGCTTGTTAAGGATTATTCTCAGAAACTTTGAGTGATCAGTTTGCTCTATTATACTATTTCTTATCTTGTTATTTGTGTGAGCTGAATAGTTTTCAGGCTCGAAAAAAATATGTACTTCGTTTTACTTTTATTGACCCAGATATTGTCAACTTTTAACCATATGGAGATTTTTCCTAGTTAGTGATTCATTTGATCAGTTGATTTTTCAATATCGTTTGGGGAGATTCTCTACGAGAGGGAATTGTTATCGACAAAAAATATCAAATTAAAATAGGAGGTTTAGTTCATTACATCATTTATAAAAATTAGACACAGTAGGGCTACCAATCCACATTCAGCATTTCTGATTTTACACCTCAGCCCGCGACGAATGGTTCGGCGTGTGTGAGAGATGGGAAGTGGACCGCCGATGAGGAATTTTTCTTATTCCAGAGCGATTTAATTTGGGTAAAAGGATCTTGTGATCTACACTGTCAAATGTTTTCTTAAATCTAAAATGATTAAGAACATGAGAAAACCCTCGTCAATGTTTAAATATAGATATTGAAGATGATTTAGAATGGTTTGAGTTATTGACTTTATGGACTGAAAGTCATATTGTTTGTTATGGAGATATGAATTTCATTCACGACAAGAATATATTCATTGGGGGTATTTTTTTCAAATATCAAATGAAAATCGGAAGGATGCTCATTAACTTATAATGAGCTTCTTGATGCTGGATTTGTTATCTTCAGTGATCCAAGTTAACCTTCAATGTGACAGTACGAATGATTATTTAGCAATATTTATCGTATGCATCATTTCCGAGGTCTTTCGGCACCATGATAGCATTGTTGATATTAATTTCGTGTGTGACAAAGCTCAAGTCTGTCTGTCTAATGTCGTCATGAAGTTAGACAAAGTTGTTAAGTTAATTCTACGGTATGAACAAGTTTCTGTAAGTTATCGGTCATTTTCTACGAAAAAAATTATTAGAAATATCGGAAAAGGGTCTGGCATATCTGAAGTATTAGGTCCAGATGTATCAGATAACTTTTTCGTAACTGTACCGACTGCCAGCTTGACAGGAGTATAACTCCTCATGTCCCTGGCGCGGCTCCAGCGTATGTGCCGCGTGGAGTGGGCGGTTGCCCTCCAAGCGTTTGTGTGACTATGCCACGCTTCTGCCCTGTGTCGCACGATGACATCGATGTTTGACGGTCGGCTTTAGAGTTACAGGACAGTTATGGCGTCACAGTCTAGCGCTGGGGCGCACAAGGCGACCTCTGTTGGCTGAGGAGTGGGGGCGTCAGCAGAATGAAGCGACGGCTGCCCACCTGTGGTCTGACTTGCGTCGCGTACCACTTGTGAGTGTCGCCGTCTGAGCGTGACCGCTTCCTCTGAATTCTGGAGAGAGCAAAACCAGCGTTTGAAAACTGCACCGAAAGCAGCCCCAAAATCACCAATTAAATTAGCATTAACAATATCGGTTGCCAAAGCAGCACTAATAATACTTATATGTGCCAATGAGAGCATGAGTCACTACAGGATCAATAACAGCAGCAACAACAGCCACAGCATTATCGTGAAACTGGAAAAACTTTCAAATCTCTGGCTGCTGACTTTTTTATTCATGTTTTTTAGGGAAGTATACTCATGGGACTCAGTACGTGCAGTTATTTTTAATATTTAAAATGTGCTTCTTTTCTTAGTTACCACCTTAGTCAGGTGTGGTTTCGATGTCTGGACAGTCGAAGGTCTTTCTTAGTCTTAAGATTTTGAGGTTCATGATCTTAGATTGGAAATCATTTCATATTATGCTGATACACTGTGTTACACCACTGTCGGAGCTCCGATACAATGAAACCGGTTCCCTTGGGTATTATGATCCTTAAATGTAGCCCAATTGGGGCAGAAAACACTTTTCAAGAAGAAATTTCAACTCCACGACACGTAGAAAATGCTTGTCGGTGAGCTAGAGATGGTAAACAAATTAGACGCTTGAGTGCCACGCTTCTCCGCTTTCCAAGTGAAATTTCAGGTCTTGAGCGAAGTATCCTGTGTACGGGTTGCATGTTTTGCTATAAAA
>VOMN01059647.1:0-30913 GCA_014899125.1 Orchestia grillus | reverse complement strand
TGCCTTCATTTCTGTATAGGTTGCCCTAGAAGCCTTGTAGCTTCTAGTGCAGATTCGCACTGCTGATTTTCATTACTGGATTTCCTTATCTTATTGGATTTCTAGTCGTGAGATTCTGCCCTAATATCTTCCATTAATTTTATGGGATTCAAGTTGGGACAATGGGGAGGCCAGCTCATAATTTCAAAACTTTGATACCTTAGATACTCAATTAGAAATTTCGACTCGGAAAAGGAAGACAAGAGACCAAATTCCTAATAAAATAACTTTTAGAAATTGATGATTAAAAGAAATAACAATGAACGTTTCGACCGACATTTGAGCCTTTTCAACAGTAAATTCGAGGAAAAAAAAATGAGTCAAACGTCACATAAAATTTGATGGACAAAAACTTACTAAGAAATAACAATCCACTGAGGGTCCGCAGAAGGTATATCGTTTAAATTGACTTTAATTTGAGAATGAAAAGAGATTCTAAAATTGAGAGTTGTGTGAGGTTATTGACTCCACCTGAAGCTTTGAAATCGGATCAGCGAACCAGTACGTCACACGTATGTGCGTTTGTGTGTCTGGCAGAGTGGGGAGGTTTCGTTTGGTCTGTTGCAAGTATTAATCATTAATTTGTGTGTTGCAAATATGAAATCATTGTTGCTTTCATGCATACATTACTTTATGTTTGTACATTAGTATTGTTTTAATATTTTGACACAGTTTTGTAAAGCAAATTTTATCTTCAGCTTTAAAGTTTAACGCTCATAACTCTGAATAAATTATCAATTATAAGTTCTCATCATTCTTGCTTTTGTGCTACGCCTGCGATTTTCTCATTGATCGTTTTGATATTCATAGCGGTGTAATTTGGAAATTTATTGATGGAAATCATGATGAGCTAAAAATGAAAGCAGTATAAACAGCAAAAATCATTCTAATGATGGTAATGGTATTGACGGTAGTGATTTTATTGGTAATGATAAAAAAATTACCAATAAAATAGAAACACCAATACTAAAATTCAATTAGGATAATGATAATGATAATTTTATTTTTTCATCACAGTCACTCGAACATGCACGCAAACAAGCGGATTCAGGGAGACTACGTTCATCAATCGTAACTACCCCTCGACTGAGAGTGCGGCTCTGGGCAGCTGTCAACTCAGAATTACGCCTCTGAACAACAACATTTGTCAACTTCGGTTGGACTTGGATGAATTCACGCTCTCGCAGCCAGATCCTGAAGGAGATTGCGATCGAGATTTTCTGCAAGTGACTGGAGGATCATCTACTATTCCTGAAATATGCGGCAATAATGCAGGGCAACACTGTGAGTAGTATTTAATTGTTTTGATGGAAACATTCAGAGATGTTCTTCAGTAGAGAGTTTTCGAATTCAAAAATTTTAAACATTCTAACTTTGTAAGAGAAGAAAGAATGGAAGCTTGAACTAGCAGGTAGCATCATTAAAAATTAGTCATTAACTGGAATAAATAAATGTAATTTTTCATCAAATTAATTCACTGCGCAAAAAAACAACGGAAAAATTAAAGGATTACCTGATTATCACCAGAGAACCCAAATCGAGCAAGGTGTGGTTGGTGTAGCATTGGTTCTCAACTCATGCTCCTTAATTCATCTTAACTTGAGTATAAATGAGTACTATGTGATTGCACTCTCTGTATTATAAGATGCTGTCCTCGGACTATAGCGATGCTCTTTGTAAGTAAGCTACGCAAGTTGCATTGAAATTATTGTTCCCGGTAACATCAACTAGAAAAACCAATTACAGCACAGCATCACTCTCTACGCAAAAGGTTTTGACGTGGAACGATACAGTCAGATGGATTGCCGTTGTGGCTGTAGTCTGCTTCTGTTAAGCAAGGAAGTGCGAGGAATAATCTTGTTGTCGAACTTATTGAAATGAGAGAAAATAAGTTGGTGAATTATTTTCATAAGAAAAAAGGTTACTGATAGTTCCTAGTTTGTTTCTAGATACGTTTCATCTAGCATATGAATTCACATTAAAAATGTCGATAAACCCTGAAATTTTTCTGTGGTATCGAGTATCTGCTTTAAGGAATTTTTCATCTGAAATAATACGACTTGAGTACAAGTCAAAACACGTTTTTGTAGGTTTTCTATTCTTCACTGATAATTTGAGTAATATTTGTTTAAATTTGTCTTCGCAGTATACGTGGACGTGAGCCCCCAGTTCGGCAGCGCCATTGTCAATATCGACACATCGTCAGTGGGCGCCCAGTGGAACATTAAGGTCACCCAAATTGAATGCAACTCTGCGGACAGAGGTACATAGAGGTGAAAGAATCTGTAACAAATACTGCGCGATGTATTTCAGTCGCTCAGAAAATTTTCGTTATGGTAACCATTTGCAATCTCCCATCGCGATCTTTGGTAACTAAAAAATAAAGGAGATTTGAATCGTTTTTTAACTCAAGTAATTTACGTTATTTCCTCTTGGGCTCCACGGCGTACTGGTTAGCGTTATGGCCTATACGTTCTGGGTTCGAATCCGGGCTCGGCAAGGCAAGGTATTTCACGTAACCAGGGAGTACTTCCCTTGGAAAATGAGGCTTAAACCACTCGTTTCTCACATCCCTCACCACGCCAGTAGTTGTGAGGCATTGAAAACCCAACGGTCTAACGTGTTGGAATTAATAAAGGTTCTTACGAAGTACTATCATCAAATAAGAAATGACAAATAATTATCAACTAGACGACGGGGAGACACTGCGAGGCACTGGTACTTGGGGGCCCAAATGAGGTTCTAGACTTCTAGAGCTGAAAGTCATTTTTGCTGCTTCGATCGTTTATGGCTGCATGTGGTGTACTATCTAGCTTAAGTTAATAATTTTTACACTGAGTGACATTTATTTTTCCAAAGATGTGTTTGAGTATTTGAGGCTGATTCTGAAATTTTGCGAAAAATATTTACTTCAAAAACAATACACTTTCCCCTGATTCCATTACTTCTCTTTGCAGGGCAGTTTATTTTGGAAAGGGGAATACTAATTTAGGTAACTTTGGGGATTATGTTTTTCTTCCAGGGTACGTTGCTGTGCTCGCGGTAACAATTGTAGAAACGTGTTAATTTGCTGAGATAAATCTTTTGTGAATGTGTATCGCATTCATGAGGGTTTGTTCTCGTGAGCTAAATTGTATTTTCAGTTCATTCGCGATATTAGTTTTTATTCTGAGACGACAATTTTATACATAATACATTATAATTAGAGAGAAAAATGTTCTTTTAAATGATTCAAGTAAATATATTATGGTACAGATATTCACATTGCTGTTGCTTTCAAATCAAGATTAAAATGACTTAATTCGCATATGACGATGTATACAAAATTAACGCATATGTATATGAAACTCATATTATTCAATATCAATCGAAATCATGTAATTGTTTGCCTTTCATAATCAGGAGGTTATATTCCCTGTGTTTCATCACATAGCATACTTTACGTTTAAATTGATTGATCTTCTTCCACAGCTCCCTCTGGATGCTTGCAGTACTTCAACGAAACAACTGGCTTCATCACCAGCTTCAACTTCAATCCTGCAAGAACAGAGACTCAAGGTATAAAATTAAAATCTACATTATATAAAAGTGTACCCAGTTTATGTATATTTTATGCGAAGCCATATGTTCTCGTATTAAAAGAAATCGACAAAAGTTCACGAATCGGGGTTCTCTAACCAGGGACATTATATCAGAGAAAGAAGTCCGTGTCAGTGTTACAGAAAATTGCTCTATTTCACATGAGATTTACCGTTACTTTAAACGGCATTGGGACGCTACCTTGAAGATATTCGTCAAAGGTCTCAATTTGATTTTTTATTTATTAAGATTTTGGGTATATGATTAGTTCGATCTATTTACGGCAGATCAGCAGTGTAGTCTGTGTTCCCATCCTGTAACTTAAACTAACTTTTTCCTACGAATTTATTGTAGAAAATTTGTACTGCCTTTTTATTGTTGGAAAATAGTTTATTTACTCGAGACTCAAATTTTTTATCACTCAGTTTAAATTTTAACTAAAGTGCTGAGCCTGCTGAGCCATAATTCAATTCCATGAAAAGTACAATATGTAGATACAAAATTCTAGCATTTAAACTATGATTTTTCTCTGTATATGTTACTAATATATGAAATTATCCGTTGAAACAGAATTTTCTAAGTAAAATGTTAGTTTGTGGAAACCTAGCATTTGGTTCAGATTTCAAAACAAACATCTTTCAGGATTGATTTCATACCTTATGATTTATAGGTAGCTCTTAGTTCTTAACTAAATGCTTAACTAATTTCAAGCGTGACTTTATCATAACATGTAAAATTTTAAAAATCAGGTTAGGTGTTCATGGAACCATACAACAATATTTTAATTATCCCTCTCGTTATTAAGTTTACATCCAAATTTTATGTTTTTCATTCATGGTAGAGCAGAATTAAGGAGGAGGGAAACGTTCTTAGGTTCCTTTTGAAATTTTGGAACAAATCGATTACTGAAACCGAATCGGCTTTGGTATTTGCCAAATACATAACAAACGTACAATTATACTTTTATAGTATTGTAACCTTAAATATTATATCCCAAGAAATATTTCCTCTCATTTGGCTTTGAGTGAAAAACAATGAATCTTGTAGTATGTAACATGTAGGACAAATCCAAGCATAACGTCGCAAGTAGTCGAGGCAAAATGAAAACTTACACGTGTTCATTAGTTCTTTTCACGTGAACCATTTACCTATAATTAATAAACTGAAAATTTTTCCAACACATTTTGATTCAAAAATTTCAAGTAGTCATACTACTCAAGTGAAACGATATTATTCTATTCCATGATTATGACCATGAGAGCCCCTTTTGGGTAATTCAAGCTTGGAAAAAGAATTATTAATAATACAATTACTATAAAAACAAAGTGAAAGTAGAGATTGACCTTATAAAACTACTTTTACGTTGGGAAAATAAGCTCCCCAGACAAAAGATGTCACTTATTGTTTTTCGAGTGGTACAGTTATTTACTACGTTGGTCAATTGGATTTCAAAGCTGTGACCGAAGTTTAGGTTATGTACAAGTACTTAACAGGCATCAATCTTCATTCGGGGCTGGGAAGGTTTTGTTTCTATTGTTCCACAACGATGGAACGATAGCAAGACGTCTCGGAATTGCAAACAGGGACTATTGATTTCGTCGAGCTAAGAGACACCCAGTGAAGGCAATACCGAGATTCGCTTGTGTTTCATGCCGCAATGTCATGCAGGCCTGCTGACAATGGATACAAACAGGTACATACGGTAATTCAAGGTAAAATTGTAGCCAGAAGAAAATTCTAACCGATAGGGAACACAGTAGTGTGTCACAAATTGTTCACTGGAATCGCATTGTATTAAAGATGGAACTACTACGAAACGTCAATGATGGCCCTTCTCCCTCTGTTTCTGGACTCTTGTAGACTCAATACCACATAGAATTGCCGTCATTATTTGTGCTCTTAGAGACCCTGCACCATATTAGTAGCAGGTGACTGAGTTGCTCTCCGGGAAGCTTATTTATCACAATACGTGACAATGGACGCAAGAGAGAGAATGAAAGAATAGTTCGGCTCTCCCTCAACCTAAGTATTCACAAATTTTGTCAACTATATGATATTTTCGGAGAATAAAGTTTCTGTTGAATTAGTATGCCATGGATCTCGATGTCATCATTTCATCTGATGCCATTTTTCTATTGAATTCATCTGCTAATCCCCCATTACTTAGCAATTACAGCAGTACAACTTAGGATTGTAGGTTGAGCGAGCACTGTATTTAAATAATTTCTGGATTGACAAAGTTGTAGTGAATCTCAACCCGACATCAACAGTGAATCAGGAATCAGTCCCTGGAATTAAGAAAAATAGTGTACATTGTGCTGTGATAGTCTTAGGTATATTCTGTGGAAGTGAGCCGAAATTTATTCATTATCTGTTTTTAAAAACCAACCCGTTCATCTCACCATTTCTTTTATGTTGATTTAATGCGTTTTTTATATGATTTCACCCATTTGAAAGCAAGCTATCTACAATAGTAATATGGATGCATTGCTATGATAGTTTAATTCGTATTTAGTTGACACAGTTATCGTTGTTCTGCTCGTATATTAGATCCGTGACATTCAAGCGTCTCCAATAAAAAAGTGTATAAAATTGCATAAAATTGAATCTTTTTACTAAGAGCAACAAGTAAAGTAGTACTCTAAAAAATAAACGTAAGCGTTATGAGGAAGAGAATGATTTCATTCCTACATTACTTACGACGCCCGTTAAACGGCGGATTTTGAGACATTGCAGCGGTATACGGTAAGGTTTGAATAAAAGCGATAGATGAACTTTCATTTTGCTCGAGATTCTCTCCACTGAAGTAGTACACTAGGAGAAGGGATTTAATCTTATATCTTTTACTGTATTTCAAGGATCATTTTTACAGCATGACTAAATTATTATTTGTGCAGCAACTCGACAGCTCGCTGAGCAGTCGTACGGCGTGTGTATCCAGTCACAGCCGGGCTACTGTAGCATCACCTACAGACAGAGGGCTGGCTCAACATTCTCGCTGAGTGGAGACCCTACTGTTATTCCGAATAGTGAGTATTGTAGCCCTCCTGTTGTTCCGATTAGTGAGTATTGTGTGAGTATTGTAGCCCTCCTGTTATTCCGATTAGTGAGTATTGTAGCCCTCCTGTTATTCCGATTAGTGAGTATTGTAACCCTCCTGTTATTCCGCCTAGTGAGTATTGTAGCCCTCCTGTTACTCCGATTAGTGAGTATTGTAGCCCTCCTGTTATTCTGAATAGTGAGTATTGTAACCCTCCTGTTATTCCGATTAGTGAGTATTGTAGCCCTCCTTTTATTCCGATAAGTGAGTATTGTAGCCCTCCTGTTATTCCGATTAATGAGTATTGTAGCCCTCCTGTTATTACAATTAGCGAGTATTGTAACCCTCCTGTTCTTGCATGGTTCGTAGCACCCGTTAAAGGTATGAGCTTGTTCTTCCTTTTGAATGATCTCGCAGCTTGCAGAATATGGTTCAAGAATTTGAAATTAACTTTGAAGAAAGAAGGAAGCTTCTTGCTGACAAAAAACAGTAACAGAAATTCATTTTAACAACAGCACTGCGCTGAGAGTTCGTGTTCTGCCATCCAAAGTGACTCTGGGAAAGTTCAAGCGTACTTATTTATTTACTTAATGTATTAGTCCGTAAAAATTCGAGTTAACAAGTGCTACTTGCGTACAATGGTTAAGTTTCTGAAAAATATACAGTTGAGTTGATTATTAGCACACCCAACACTTCATATATGCTAGAAGTCACCTAAACTGTGATATAGTCATTGATTTAATTTCTTTTTTCAGCTAAAGTACATATCATTCACTAATAAATATCCTTTCCCGCAATATGATTTAAGGTTCGATGCATCAAATTACTTCAAATCATAAACGACAACTTACATATCCGGAGCAACAGTAGATCTCACATTGACTTCCCTTGAGATAACTCCAGACTTGAATTTCGCGGTCTTTCCTGCAGTACACGGTCCGTAAGGTATCTGAGAACACTTATATTTTTGTAGTTCAACTAACAAGATAATAATTAAGGCATTTTTTATTTCAGAAGGTACCATTGCAGATACTACTATAAATAATGAAATTAGAAGACACGTTGCAATAGTGTCTATAAAAGCTAAACACAGCAATTTAGATATTGCAAGAATTCTAATAGTCGCCAGATCTTTCGCTTGCAAAATTAGGTCGAAGTTGAATGAAAACAGTGGAGTTGAATTGGTCACGAGCAAGAGAAAACAGCACTGTCAACGCCCCGACTCACTCAGATCTGAGGACCTGACAATATAAGCAGTCTCATGATCAGTAGTACGCTAGATAATGGTAATGAATTCCTATTGAATATCTACAATAAATATGGGTTGAAGAGCTTATTTGTCTCCTATGGAAAGAAGCCAACATAATGCCTTTATCAAAACCAGTTTACAACTTAAAAAATCCCAAAAATTGTAGACCCATTTCATTGGCCAGTTGTCTGTTCAAGACTTATGAAGAATTGATAGCTAGAAGAATAATAGAATGCTATCATAATAATAAAGGATTTACTGATATACAATGTGGCTTCAAAAACATCGAACACCACTTGATCATCTTGTGAGATTTAAGCACCTGCATGCGACCATCACTGGCCACCAGCAAGTACATCATGGCTGTGTTCTTCGACCTGGAAAAAGCCTATGACGTGACATGGCGTTATGCAATGATGAGGGAGCTGGTGGCTGCAGGATTACGAATAAGGTTATCAAAATTCATAGGGGAATTGTTAGAAAACCGCTCACTCCGATTAAGAGTCTCCCACAATTATCATCATCCAAAGGACTTGCTACTCGAACGGCGGAGAAAAAACATCAAGAGGTGTCTAGCTTGCTCTACGTGAATGATCTCCTTATTGATTTTGGTGACCACAACAGTAGGTAAGCCCAACTCTTCAGGCACTAAATAACCAACTCGGGCACCAAATGATATTTATCGATAGATCTAAACACGACGTTTAAGTAAAGTGCTTAATTTTTATCCTGTAACACATCGTCATTAACACAAGAGAATGAATCTTATTCACACACGTGTGTTCAACGAAAACTGGTTCAGGCTATGTTTTATTTGCTGAGGTTTTGTTACCGAGCTGTCGAGAGTGTCATTCAAAAATTAGCTTATAAATTTTCCAATTCAACGATATACGTTCTGTAAACGAAAAACGAGTACAATTAAGCGAAACATTAACATAGAAAAAAATGATCACATATCCCAACTATTTTAATAAAAGAATATGACAATTCCGGCATAGTTTGACCTTCAAATTAAATAAATCTCATTATTTAGCACAAATTATTTCACCATTCAAACATTTTACTTCTTTTTTAAGATTAGAGACCTCTACTTCTTTATGCTATGAACAACTGGAGTATCAAACGGCATCATTTAAATAAATTAATTGCATAAGTGGTTAAAAAGTGTAAGTTAGCCAGAATTGGATGTGCATTAAAGAAATATTTCGATGAAATTAACAACATTCATTGTATTAAAAAATTTAAAAGTTAGACATTTTTTCAATTCACCGATATCGGTAACGCAATACTTACCAGCCATAAAAAATGCTAATTCAGTGTACTTCTGCAAAAGCGAAACAGTGTTTCTTAAACGAGTAAAACTTAGGCTACAACTTAGGAAGTAAAAGTATAGTGACAGATAATTTTCTCAGTGTTTTTTCTGTATCAATAAGATAGCCATGTGAGATAGGCGAACAACGAAACAATTCCTTATCATACTCTTGAGAAACCCTTATTGATGAACATGATCAACTGGAAAGTGCAGCCCATGATTCAACGCTTCAAAAGAGAAGAGTTATTTTGACCTTTTAGCTATCATATTCAAAGTTAGGTAAAAAGTTTCTTTATCCACTCTAAGGAAACTTAAGAGCTATTTTCTCATAGAGAGCTCACCTTTCATTCTGCAGATATCCCGAGAAACCCAGTTGTTGGCACCGGCGCTGATCCTCTTGAAAGCTGCTTCGCTGACTACTTGCTCATCCCCGGCGGCGAATTCACCGATGCAAATGTCCTGCCAGCTGGTACTACTCGTGCTGATCGTTTCTGCGGCGCTGCGTTTCCGGACGTTACGAGTAAGTAATGCTCTACGCCTTTTATGTTGACCATTACGGCATTGTTTCTTATTTGGCCAAGCCACGACGAAGAAGAACCGCTAAGTCTCATTTGCTAACTATTCAAACGGATTCTTTTTGCGAGTGTTACGAGCACTTTTTCTTACCATAAGAATGTGAAATTCAACTACATATCACTATTTTCGTTTAATTTTGTATCATAATTCTATCGACAAACACTTTCTCGCGTGTCGGATTGGAAAATGCTAATAGTGTTAAAACAGTGAGTTAAAATATGAGATTTATTTCTATAAATGCCATTCTTTGAGACGAAAAGGTAGCTGTCAAGTAACTTCCCTTAGAAATAAGACGTTACAATTGTCTTTAATTCTCGAAAACACACTTTCGTCATTGCTTTCCATTCTGCTTCAAGTTCCCGCATTCAAAGTTGTCTTGTGTTAAAAACTTCTGCGCATTTATTAGAGAAAGAGGACTTAGCTACTTAATGTTAATATTGAAATTGGTCGTCTATTTGAATGTCGGTAATGATGTGTTCAAAATTCTATGAGTTTCTTAATGATTCAGGTCAATGGTTTATAGAAGTAGTCGCAAATATTAGATGGGTCTTGTACAAATTTTTTTTTATGGGCAATGATAGGAAAGCTTGATACTATCATACCGGAAGTCACGAAAGCTACTTTTACTTGCTAAAAAACTCACAAAAACACTAAAAATGTTATTGCCAAGTACGAGGGCATTCGAGGGTAGAAGGTTTTCATTTTATAATAAAAATATGAAAATAGTTAAATTAAAAATGCTTCTACTCTTCTATTCTTTGCTCAGAGCCACTTTAGACTAGGCAATAACACAGTTAATGAAAAGATACGCAGTTATCGTTCTCATTTGGAAAGAACATGCTGACAGAAGCTACTAAGTTTCAAAATGAAACATTATGCAAAAGCAATGCTAAATGGGAGTTAAATAGGGCTATTGATGATATTTCGAGCATGTCACAAAGGAAAAAACTCTACAGACGTAAAGATGCGCTGAATCACACTAAGCCTGCCTATGAGTTCAAACCGCAATCGACAATTATGGTCAATGATGGTCAATGATGGTCATGGCCAAAAAATGTAAGGTATTAGAGTGGCTAGTCAGAAAAGTAATGCATGAAGGAAGCCGATACAAGTCGTAGGGGGTAAGAAGGGATCGATTCAGGTTTTCATTAACGTAGACATTTTGATCCAAGCATGCCAGGCAGTTCCTCAGTAAAATTAAAATATTTCTTTCGGAATAGACATCCTTTAACGTTTTTCCTGACACTATACGTGTAGCAAACACTCTGATCACATCCAAAGCCACTCTATTGCTACGTACTAAGCGTTGTCAAGAGGAGAACCAATCATCATCCCATGACAACCTTGTTTCACTGAATGCTGGTATTGTCGAGCTCAAGACCGAAATAAAGTAAGAAAATATTGCTAAGATCTGACAAGTCTACGAATTCGGTTATTGCAGCCATTGCCAACCTACAAAATCCCTGAGAGAATTGGTTGACGACATCTACGGGTATAGGAGTTCCTAAGCTTTCTGGAAAAATATAAACTAGAATTTTTATATATAATTAAATCGAAGTTGTTTTCATTGATTCTTATCACATCCTCTAATACTCCCGTGCCCTGATGGCTGACGGCTAGTAATCATTCTTGACAGGAATGAATGTAAGAGACACTAAAATTTAATTTTTATTGGACTGAAAACGGGACACTTAATGCGTGCTTGAAACATGTTCTCAGTGGCTACATTAAAAAGGTTTCTGAGACCTTATCGACTTCCTAATTAATAGTTAATGAGAGCGTGCTCGTCTCCTGCCTACTGCAACGTACGAGATTCTTTTAACGCAGTTGCGCGGTCGGCATGGGTGTTTTGTGACATCGATGGTAGTTTTTTGACATATTGTGGTAGTCTTGCACAGATAATCTCCAGTAGTCGAGAAATTGGCTAGTTGATGCTCGCCGATGTCGGTAGCAATGCTCTAAAGCAGACATGACGACTGTGCCGGTCTCCTGTATACCCTGGGACCCTACCTGAGCCGATTTTTAATAGGGGAGGCACTGACGATGAGGAGTAGATAAGTAAGATCTGTGTTACATTCGGTTCGGAAAATAATGGGCATTAAAGGAATTCTGTTTCGAAATTGGATTTTGTCGGGGCATTTTTTTGTATTCCATGTAAGCTTAAATATACTTAAAAATTGATGTTTTCCCCTACGGAATTTTTTTTACCTAATTCCTCCAGGAACACATTTGGAAAGCATATAATTTCATAATTTTGAACATGAAAAAAAGAAAACTTTCGTTTACTTTTCTAGCACGGTTTTAAGTTCGGTTACAATGCTTCCCAAATAGCTGCCAATATCGATAGCGCATGGGGAGATGCCTCCACTGGTGGTAAGAGACTTTACTGCTAGTTTTGTTCAACAGTTACTTTCAAATGATGATTGTCCGCAGTAGATAGCTCTAGTGTTTTTTTAAAGTTTAAAATTGCTGGGGCTGAGCTCTATAATGAGATGAAGGAAAAAGAAAGTTGAAGAAGTATTAAATATGAAGACAACTTCAAAGGGCAGACCTTTAACCTTTATTAGGTCAGGTGAAAATTGATGAAACGGAATTCCAAGATCTTCGCTCTTCTTGTTTCACAGCTTCTATAACAGAATTTGTAGAGATAATTTGAATTGTTATTGCTCGACAGTATTGTAGGAAATTAGTTTCAATGTACCTGCACTTCATGAAAGACTATGCAAAATTTTGACTTCACTCGGTATTATCAGAAGTAATTGTAGATTATTATTCAACTCTCAAAGACTGATAGGAGCCGTTTCTTATTTAAACTAGAGATTAAAATTACAGAGTATTTTTTCTTACTAATGAATCGTAAATTCTGAGAGAAAATACTTATCTTCGCTCGTGGGTGTTGATATATGTTTTCATCACTTCATGTGTAGCATTGAACCTACGTATTTTCGCTTATTTAACGGTTACTTTTTCGGCTTTACTACACGATGTTCTTCTGCGTCCTGCCAATTGTATATTTTCTAAAACGATAATTATTTGACAGCTTTATTACGAGTTTGAAATTTTACAGGTTCCGTGCTCCCGTTCAACTTATTCGTGATGACCAATGACGTTGAAGCTACCGACCCTCAAAGTGACTTTAACAACCAAGGGTTCGACTTAATGTACAGGATGAACCCATGCTGAACCTCGACTGGATAATCTAGCTTACTAAAGTAACTTATTTCTAAAATACATCAACGTTGAGAGTGAGAAATGTTGTCGAATTGAGTCAGCTCCTGATGTCGTTCGTTGAAATTATTTGATCACGTGGAATCCTTCTTTCGCTGTTATGATTTTTAAGGAACTTACGAAATAGTTCATTAGTGGTTGTTTTTCCATGTTGGCCTAAATTTATGTTAAATCATTGAAAATTTGATAGGCGAGGCAGTTTTGTGAGTCAGTGTCGGTGAAATGAATAGGTAAATAATACTTTTCTCTGCTATTAATGTACAATCTTATCACGATCCCTATGAATATCTGCAATTCTGAAATAAAATGATAAGCATGAAGTTACTTTCATAACGAATTCTATTTTCTGAAATGAGGCTTCCATATTTAAAGAGAGTACAGTCAAAGTGGAAACTGATAACTGAGTTCAACGCAATAAATGGTACATTAATAGCCAAAAAATACTGTTAAACATGTTTTTTTGTCTCTCCACAACTGATAACTGAACCAAGCGCAATAAATGGCTAGTTAATAGCCAAAAAATACTGCTAAACATGTTTTTTTTGTGGCTCCACTTAAAGGGTGAGACTTATTCGTATGCTCTCATGAAATTGTTGCATATCATCAAAATTTGATTGCTTGTATTTAAGTGGAGTCGACCAGTTGTTTTGAAGAAGCTTTAGTTATTCTTTGAATATTTTAATAAATTGTTTTTACATGTATAAGAAAGATGCGGTAGTATAGTACTTAAAGAGTTCTATTTTTAATCTGTTGAAGACCTGGCGTTGAGGACGTTGAAAACCTAATACACAGTGAAATAAATGCGTCGAACTTATTTTCCTATCACATTACTTACGATGTTGTTCGGTCACCTCATTCAAAGATTCGAATTCTACTAAGTAAATAATACCAAAATCACCCAAAAAGCTGTCTTGGAAATTAAATTCAGAGCTCACGCTTGAATTAGTTTTTAAAACAATCCCTTTATTATGATTCGCTTGTGCATCAACTTGAAAAGTTCAAATGAGCCAAAATATGGATGGAAAGCTCAAACTGAATATCAGACCTAGAATGCAGGCCAAGTCAATATCCAGTCGAACATTTTTGTCATGAATTTTTTGTCACTAAAATCTACTCCAATCAGAGCACAAGAATTCTCACAACATATGAAAAATCATTGCTGGCTGCGAAGTACTGGTTTTGTCCCGAGCGTACCGTTGATTACGTAGAAATGGCTGCTCCCATGAAATGTTTAAAAAATTGTTCTACATCTGGGATAGATGATCCGGAGCTGAAAGAGATTCCGGTATATCTGTTCAAAAACTCTTCGAACTATCAGATTTGACACCAATATTACCACCATTTAAGACTCGACATGGTTACATTATTGTGCAATACTGTGGCAATATGATGAATAAGCTCAGTCTAATGAACGGAAATTTGTTGAAATTTGTTTTTCCCAATGCTATCAGTTATAGTGTGCCATTTCGATAGTGAGTAGATGATGATTGTGTACCAATTGCACCTACGGATTGATAGCTATGTGTAGTCTTTTTTTAAATTCTTGATTGTTAGCATTTAAGCATCTCACATTCTTGATAGTTAATACATATCAATTTCTCAGTCCAGGTAGAAATGAAAGTAAAATAAAGTCTCAACTTGAGAGTGGTTTTACTTATTTGATGTTTTTCAGAGCTTTATAGCTTATAGAAATTGTTGTTCCGAACAAGTATTTGTATTGGTATTCTAAAAGTATGAAGGCAATAGTGTTGACCAGGAAATTCTTCTAGACTATTTTGATATACAGAAGACAGTGCTTAAAAATAGGAAAGTGTATCAACGAGAAAACAAAGTTTTTGACCTAATTAGTTATATTCAGTTTATTGAGTTTTAATTGACAGATTTCACTTGTTTGTTCATTTTTACATTTTGATTGAAATGTTGAACAGAAATTTGTAATTGGTCAAAAATATGAGTCTTTTATTTAACACTGTCTTTCATTGTCGTATTTGTGCTCATTGAGAGAAGAACAATTTTCTAAATGAAAATTACTAGTTTTGAAAAGTTGCAACTATTTTTGCGCTATCTTATATGAATGAAGGATTTGGATGTAATTATTTATTAATTTACTGTAACTATACACCTCCTAATTACCCAAAGCTTATCATTGTACATATGTGAGATATAACACAGAGTTGACACAATTCTAGATAATAAAATCCAATTTCTTTTATTAAATACAGTGAGAAGAAATGGAATCAAGCACAGCCAGCACAGCCTATCAAATCAGGAAATCAGGAAATCAGCACAGCCTATCAAAAGTTTATTTATATTCCGTTCTTCAAGCGTAACCTCTGAAAACACCACCTTACATGTGTACCTTTGCTTTCCTAGCGCAAACGTCTTGAAATAAATTAATATTCACAGAAGATTGCAGGTTAACATGATCTTTCATCTTCAAATGAGTGTTGTGGCGATTAAAAATTAATTTTTCTTAAAGGAAGAACTACTTTTAAAGTTGAAAATATCGTGTGCTTTTTAGCATTTTATTGTATTTTTTTCACTTCATTTTCACCTAGTAATGAATAAAATATTTAGGCGAATAAATTTATATACATATATAGTAATAACTAAGTAGTTTGCACACGAACAAAAACAGTTTGTCGCGCGCGCAGAGATCTAAAAAGTAGGACCACAATCATTAACGGAAAACAAAACTGTGCACTGTCAAAATATGCCCGCCATAAATTTTTACCCCGACTTACCGTACTGGATATTAGAAACATGCAATGGTACTCAGTGATTACGAATAAAACAGTATTATGTTCAATGGACTTGAGTTAATTTTGACAGACTAAGAAATTCAGTTAAGTAAATTGTTCAGCAGAATTAGCCAATCAATTCTAAAAAAGGATAATATCAACGTCATTTAGCAATGGAGCATTAAAAGTAGTTCAAATATTATGTCAGGTATGTTGATTATAACTACATTTATAACAAGCTGTACCAAGCAACGCGTGCTGTGGCTCGGTTTTGTTGAACCGAAAAGAAAGATAAACAGGCAGTTGGCTATTATTTCTTAAACGCATATATGAAAGTTTTTCAAAAAACTATATGCATATAAGCACTCTCGTATTTGAATATAATATTGTGTCAAAATTTCTAATTGATAGGCGAAGAAGTTATGGAGATTTAAAATTTTGAACAAACGAACATTTACGTTTATATTTACTGGTATAAACAGGAAACGAGTTCTCTCTTAGAAAAGTGTTATTGGAGACCAGGGACAACTCATTATTCACAATTTTTGTATTGGTTTTCTCAATTTTTCTTATAACGGGTTCCGAAGCAGGAATGAGAAAAAATTTGCTTTGAAAACCTTAATAAGAAAAATTAGGGAAAACATTAGGAAAATTGTACATAAACAGGTGTCCCTGATCTTCAATAACAATTGTTTTTATTTATATAGACTTGTAAACACAAATTTACGTAGAGCACATCTTCCCACAAAGAGCTACAGATTCTGCACACATGAAATAAATGAGTCTACAGCACATTTCCAGACA
Organism: Orchestia grillus; assembly: GCA_014899125.1. Lineage (NCBI taxonomy): Eukaryota > Metazoa > Arthropoda > Malacostraca > Amphipoda > Talitridae > Orchestia > Orchestia grillus. The sequence continues at coordinate 14,345 of VOMN01059647.1, read as the reverse complement.
TTCGTGCTAATGACCCCAAAAACAGGGCGGCAGGAGACGGAGTACATATATAAAGCGCGAGGCGACCGCCTTCAGAAACAGTTGCCGTGTGACTTCTGCGGGGTTTGGACTGCGTGCTGAGGTCGTCTGACGAGGTGCGGTATGCATTACAGTAGTTCTTACATCACAGATGTCTCAAAAAATGTATCCAGCAAGTGATAATGTGCTGCTCTGGCTCCTATGCAATTTCATTACTTTTATCGTCTTTTAGGAATGATTCCGATGACGTAAAACAGTTTGCCGACTTGTACCGGTGTTAAAATATAGCTGTTAATGGATCGTTAATTTGGCGTCAATCAGACTTAGTGTAAGAAAATTCAACAATAATCAATACGTCTGTGAATACCACTTTATTAACAGTAAAATTATGAAACCGATTTTTCTGTGTAAAAATTATTCAATGAATTATTCCAATATTAATCGACTGCTCACTGCCAATTAGATAGGAATTTGAATTATCTAGTAAGAATAAATGTACCTAAGGAAATTCTTACATAGGAAGGCTGTAAAACAAATAAGAAACTCCGTCAAAATTTTCAATCTAGGTCAATGAACTAGCTAAACGTACCTGTGCTCTGAATTTGACTATGAATTTTGTAGAAATTTTAAGGCAGGCAATTTTACAACTTTACTTAAGTTTAGCTGAAAATAAGGTAAAACACATGATTTTATCAGTACTGCATCTATTAATTTTCTCTAAAATATACCCCACAGCATTCAAGCAATAGGGGCTTTTTAACATTTACTGTACTGATCGTGGTAATTTTCGTGCCCCAGATGCGGTTTCCGTCGAAGTGCATCGTGTTGGCAGCGTGCTGGGCGGCGGCGCTGGCGACGCCCGCTAAAATCGGAGATGGAAATTTGGGAGCCGCCAACGCGGGGCCTGGCGAACAGGACTCCTCTGGTCGTGATGCTAAGTGTAAGTAGACGTGCAAAAATTGTTTTTATTTCCATTTTAAAACCTTTTTTTGCGATGGTGCAAGTTTTAGAGGGTTAAATGACCCACCGGTAGGTTACTACTCAGGAAACGTGTTTTGGAATTGGAGTTAAATTTTTTAGAATTGAATTTAATCACTGAGAGTAGAATTGTATTATTAACTCTCTGAAGATATTGCACACGCAGTAACTTCACTCATCAGAGACACGCTGCTGTCGCTGAGCGAAACTGGAACACCGGAAATTACATCGTTTGAGATGGGCCTCAATAACACACAGCAGTGCACTGTCATTGTCGTTTCATGGCTGTGACTCCAACGACCTAGTTTTTCAAGACCTGGCTAATACTGGAAAGAAACTATAAAGTATGAATCGAGGGAGAAAATACTCTCAATTGTTATAAGGAAATTTTTCTAAGTTCACGAACGCGACAGTCATGGTGCAACAATGACGCTCAGATTAAGCGCTGTAACCGAAAGCGCCTTGGTCCGTGTTAGCGACGGCGAAAAGTTTCCAGTATCTATTTTTGAAGACAATGAATACATCAGGTCCCCATTAAAAGTTTGCAGTAGTCTCATCGAGTTCAGAAGTTGACTTTGGGTGCGTTTACAGACAAAAAAATCAACTTTTTCAAGATATTTGTTAATTAGTTCTAAAATATTTTATGTATATACAATTCAGGTGATCTACTAACAATTCAGGTGATCTACTGCTTAATTGAAAGTTCGAAAAAATGTGATAGCGTTTCACGCAGATTAAACCTTCCATCAATTCATTTAGTTTAGAATTTTGTACTTCATGTGGTTCTGCGGGCTTACTCGTGGAATGTTTTTATGTTAACTTTATTCAACAGCTTTTAGTCTCTAGCAGAGAGATTGCTCCGGGCTGCTTGCCTGTACGGACCACCGCAGGTCCCATGAACAGGCCAGGGTCTTTCTAATGAAATAAACGTGACCAGGTTCATCTAAAGAGAAAGCCACCCAACTAACTATTTTCTGTCACCCCACAGGAGAAAGTATGTCGTGCTGGGTGTGCCGCACGTGGAAGGTGTTCTAGAGGTCGTAAAGTACCATCAGTTGTTTGGGTTTTGCTACGTAAAACTCAAGAAAACCTTCGTACGTATGGAAATTCTTAGCAATTGGACTCTTTTTCTACTGAATTTTTCAAATGACAATTGGATAAAGCTCGAAATAAAACATTAAGAAACTGACCTTAGAGACGACTGTAAACATATATGTAGTATAACTTGAAATTTGGTAATGTTATGAACATTTGTTTCCATTTATCGCGATGATGAAGCTTTAGATTTTGACAAATCATGGCGATGAAGCTATAGGTTTCGATGGATCATGGTGTTGAGGCATGGGATTTAGTTGGTATGAGAGGATGGTGCTTTGAATTTGGACGAGGGAAATGATGATTAAATAGAAGCATTGGGAAATTCTTTGAGCAATAATACTACCGCAACACGATATTCAATCAAATGAAAGGCAGTCTGAAACAACTTGAATGAGCTGGAGTCGTATCAGAGAGAACATCACGGCTCAACAACGCATCGCTTTGTAAAGCAATATCTACCCTACAATAGACACCTGACTTAAAGTACAAAGATGTACAGTATATTCATCTTGTGATTGAACGTGCTATAACTTATATTTTTAATTCTATTGGTGCAATGTATGGCATACTGATCAAGGGTATCATGCTAAACAGAACATTCGTCCAGAGAGAATGAGATGCCTGGGCCATCGTCTCACGAGGAATTTCTGTAAAAATGTTCTGCAAGTATGCATTGTATTTTGTTTCGAACATATTCTACGAATAGATTTAAAATCATCAGTCAAAGTAGGTAGACATTGTATGTATGTGGGAAGAGACTATTGTTTGATGACCGAAATTTCAAAACCTACTAATTTAGGAATATATGGCAATATACTGTATTTCAACTACATTTCTTAATTGCACAAATTGCCATAGTCTCCAGATGAAGGACTTTTTCTAGGCCAGTTTTACTTAAAAATATTGTTTGACACATGCAAATGGGGAAATTTTTATTGTATATTTTCCTACCGATCAGAACAAAAAAATTGAATATTAGAATTCTACCACGCATCGGTAAAGCTAAATTTGTCATTTATTTTGTGTTGAATAATGATATTCGTTCTCAAAAAATAACCTGTGTAAACAGAATCTAACGCGGTGTCGTTCAGGACCAAAATTGTTATCATAAATCTTATGCTGCCCTGTTTCTGAGAATGTCACCGTCATGCTGCACTCATGCTGTGACATTTCTCGACTGTAAGCTGCCATAGAACGTCCATTAATATTTAAGTGTGTTTGTGAAGTTATTTTCAGCTATTTTATTTTTCTCTGAAAAACACCGAACAAAGTTCTCTTTGGCATGTATTTTACCTAATACTTTGTTAAAAGACTATTACCCGCATTATTTATTTAGTTACACATTATAATGGAAACATTTCAGATCTTGCCAATCTTTTTTAATGTCGTGGGACCAATATTTCTGTCGACTTAACACACTTCTATTGACAGAGGTGATAAACTTTTGTGAACAAATTGAAGATCTGTTCAAGTTAATATAAGTTCCATGTCTGGCGAATGAGAGGTTACACTGGAATGGGTAGAACCTGAGCTATGCCGTGGGCAACTGGTCCAGTTGTGAAGCCATGGCTGTGGTGGCCGACTATGCTCAGCAACTCTCACTCCCGCAGTGCTGTTCAAGTTCATCACCATAGCACCCGAGGCCTGCAGGACGGCCGGAGGCCTGTCCGGGATCTGCTACTCCTCTGCAGACTGCACCACCCTGGCGGGCACTCCTGATGGCACCTGCGCCGAGGGCCTTGGAGTGTGTTGCCGCAGTGAGTCTCAAAATCAATAGCCATCGATATAAGTGACTCAAATAAATGAATAACTTTTGGTAAAGATGTAAAACTCACCCTAGTCAAAACCGTACTCGGCATTGAGAGTGTCCGTGAGTGACCCACATTATGTTTGCGGTGGTGTCAGGCCCAAAACTTCTAAGCGGCGGCGCAAAAAAGCCCAATTTGGGCCAGGCACCACCTGCACCGCCTCTGGAGGGGCAAGGCCTTGCCATGGAGGCTGTCATTGAGAACTTCTACTCTGGCCTACCGTAAGCTGCTGTCCCGTAGGCTTTGCAGCACTGCCTTGCGCAGTCTCTGCCCCCTGTGGCTCATCAAAATGACCCGGGCAGAACATGTTTTGTCTCCCGTGAATTTGTGCCAAACTGTTCAGCCCCTGGGACGCTCGGCCTACCTTTGAATCGCTGTGGCAATCTGCGCAGTCGGGGGCCTTACTGCTGCGATCACCCGTGATGACGGGCGCAATTTTTTTACTGGGTTTAGTCTCTATCACAGATAACGCTCCTCTGTTCGGCTCCTTTTCCGACGCTTATTTTACATCTTCATTCGTCGCTTAGTATGGCGTTGATAAAGTATTGTATTGTGGCTGTTCGGATCGCTTAAGTTTTGTGTTTTCATGAATACTCGGTGTACTCATGTGAAATATATTAGGTTTAAGGTTATTCAGCAAAACGATGATTCTAGTTTTCGTGCTTGGTAAACGCGTAAATGAATCGTTGCTTGGCAACCTATGCAGAGTGAATTCATAAGATTTTAGAATTGATGAAGGAAAGGAGAACTTTGATTGACGATATTTGATATTCATCAAAAGACGATTTCATTTTCGCTTGTTTTGTACCAGATCACATTTAAAAGCATTGAACGTTTATTATCGATTTAATACTAAAATGTCTGGTTATTTCGAACATATCACACAATTAAACTTTTGACTTTCATCAACAGTTACTCGGTCATGCGGAGCCACAAGTGGATTCCGGGAGACTACGTTCACCAACCCCAACTATCCCAGCGCCCTGACCGCAGCCGTGGGCAGCTGTCAACTCAGAATTACGTCTCTGAACAACAACATTTGTCAACTTCGGCTGGATTTTGACGAGTTAACTCTCTCTCAGCCGGACAATGAAGGAGATTGTGATCAAGACTTTCTGCAAGTGACGGGGGGATCTTCCATCCCCCCAATATGTGGGGATAATTCCGGACAGCACAGTGAGTAACTCCTTATTTTCAGCGACAAAGCTAACAGATGTAGTTCAGCTCAAAGCATTAAATTTTGTGGATGAGCTTGTCAAATTGTATATTGATAAAACAAGAAGTTAACATCTCATGAAATCATCGTAAGCTTAAAAGAACGTATTTCCCTTTTTACTGAACTATTTACTTTGCAATAAACCGTTCTGGTGCATCTCACTTGATTTCCAAAGAGATTAAAATTAGTTGAAGGTACGAGAGCAAATTTGGGTCCAAGGTCGTAAGCATACCGATGCAGTTCGCTTTTAATGCAACCGAATGTGAGTGCGAGAGCTATAGATTGCTAATGAGCTCTGTGGAAGAAGAGGAGAAGATGAGACGCTTTCATGAAAACAATGCGATTGATAAGTTGGATGGGAAGATCATCATCGCTGTCCAAAAAGTTCCATGTTTGTTCTTCAATTGTCCAGGAGTGGATTATCCAAAGCTGATTATGCATTGCTGCAGCTATTTTCTGGTGCGATGTACGAAGAAGCCTCATGTTTGATGACGGTTGTTCGAGTCTCATAAAAACTTTCGACTTCAACACCTTTCACCTTTTCAAAAACATTAGAGAGATGGAATTCTTGAACTATTAAATAGACCGTTTTACATATAGCCACGTGTGGGGCATAATATGTTCTATGAATTTTATGGCATTCAACAGGACCATATATGCTATGCGTATAAACGTAAATAACCTAGTGAACTTATCCATAACGTGCTTCACGACTGACCACGTAAAGAGTTTATTGAAGGGATAAAGTATGATTTAAAATCTGGAATTCAATAATATTTAGTGAGAGGAGACTATGACTGTTGTAACAAACCCAGAATTAATTTACTGACGTACAATTTGAGGCGTGTTTCAACAGTCGATTGAGATATCAGACCACAATTTAACAAGTACCGTCTTCAGTATCTTGATAAGGAATACGATTCAAGATTCGTTTTACAAATTGCAGATGGCAATGAGTTCCACGCTTTAATACCTTTGTAGTGAAAACTAAATTACGCTCAGATTTTGAACTAGAAGGGAAGTTTAAATGTATTTCGGTACCCCCTAGTCAAATATTCATGATGACCAGTTTGAGAGAAATTAACTGCTTCAGGTTGTTACCGTCTTTAGTACTAAATATACATGAAAGCACAGAGGGAATATTGTTAAAGATCAAGAAGCTTGAGAATTTTCAGTTATTTATATAAATTATTTGAAAGCGCTTGATTTTTTAATTAAGTCAAAAGTACCCAAAGTCGGAGAAAAATTAATTATCACTGAGAGGGCTGCAGATTTTAAATCAGCTATGTATTTCAATACTTTGGTAGGAAACAAAGTCAACTCCTTTCGTTAAGTTTTTAAGGTATTCATGATGCCGAGAACCTCGAAAACATTAGTAGGTATCAATAGAATTGAGTTATTTCCATTCTGTGTTCCGAGTATTTTATATGCTAATTAATGATCGAAATCTTTGGTACACTACTGTTATCATTGTGTCACTATACTGACTATACTGACGAAAAAAATGAAAAAAATTCTACGTCCTCTTGTTTGTTATTTGCTTCACCATTCTGAGCAAAAGGTCCAATTTTGTCGGTCGTGTTTTCGTTCGGTAACGCGTGCGTAGCCAGCACCTAGTTTTTCTCATTAATATTTGACACGAGAAAATTCGAGCGTAAAATAATTTTTCCGGGTTTAATGTCAGAGTTTTCGTGTCACGTGAAAGATAACTAGCAAATATACCTGGAGATATTCAGTATGCTAAAATGTCTTAAATAGCACACGTATTGAATTTATGTTTCCAGTCTACGTGGACGTCAGCCCCCAGTTTGGCAGCGCTCAAATCAACGTCGACACATCGTCGGTGGGCGGCAACTGGAACATAAAGGTCACCCAAATTGAATGCAACTCTGCTGACAGAGGTATTTATGTCCAGATGAAAGGCTCAAAAATGGCCTTTTGAAATGTCACAAGTCCGTAAAATGTTATCGAACGGCTTACTCTAATTGTGTTCTTCTATCACAAGCAGTGCGCAGGTGATGACGTAAAGCTTCTGCTGAGAAGAAGTGAAATTGGTAAAATTAAAATTAGGGTTTCTCTGGGCTTAAAATTAAAGTTGTTTACTATCCTAAAACAGAGCCTGAAGTTTAGTTTTCTTAGAGTGTGATCTATCTCCACTTCGCTAATGTAGCCGATTAACTCGTAACTGCAGTTCATTGTGTATTCGATGACAAATCAGAGTCGTACTTAGTTTAGTGAGCCAAAGTCATGTGACTGTCTCCCACATGATACTTATAAGGCAGTAGAGAGTCCCTTAGTTGTATAGTGTGAATATTTCCTAGAAAGGAAAAATTATTTTTTTCCGGACCAAGTCACATGCTGCATGTCATGTCCACAGTAGGTTAGAATCGTGAAATTAAACAAGCGAATCAAGTTGAATCAGGTTGTAAATCGTTATTAGCTGAGAACTTATTTGCACTTCAAAAAATCTAAACATGTATTTGGAATATTGTAATCACAAAATGTGAGTAGGCGTTTTAACGTATGAAGAATGAAAGGCTTAGTGCAATTTGTACAATTCTACTCCCGCTCAGCGTGATTAAACTTGCGAATGTTAAAAATTTACTTCAGTATCGAAATGCAGGAAGTGTACACAATCTGAATGATCAAATAAGCACACATTGTTACAGTAAGGCTGCTTAAAAATATCAGTATTGACTCAATCATCTTAGAAAATATATAGTACAAAGTTTAGATCCACTTGCAGCTGACCTGCCCGTTCGCCATCTTGCTGCTTGAGAATGAACACCTTGAAAATACAGTAGTATCTCGCTATTTTCAAGTTGAAGTTTAGTGGTTTCGACGAGCGACAATAATAAGTTGTTTTCCTTGTAGCTCAGTTCGTTGGTCATTCATGAAACAGCATAGTTGGTTCTCACCTGTAATTTTATTTCTCATTCACAGCTCCCTCTGGATGCTTACAATACTTCAATGAAACTGCAGGCACGATCAGCAGCTTCAACTTCAATCCCGCCAACTCTCAAACTGCAGGTATAGCTTATTATGAGCCGTAACGTAAAAGTATATAGAATGATTTCGGAGATTGATCTTCCTTTTGGGAAGGGTAGCTTTACAAAGAAAAGTAATACCCGCGAATAGATGAAAAATATCGTCCTTTCCTGGCCAGCTTTCGATCTAAACAAAAATTTTTGCCTGAAGATGTTTTTTTGTTAAAATCGAAACCTTGCCATGAAAAGAAAATGGTTTTCATCTCTTCGCCGGCCTAATTTTTCTTAATAGAAAATTATAACTAGCGACCACACAATTTTGATTCTCGTTTCTTAGGTCAATAAATTTTTAAGCTAATCTGTCCGAAAATGAGACTTTTTTCAAAATTGTTTTTAGTTCCACTTATTCATCGTGAATCAAAGTGTTTCAATATTGTGTTGTCCAAAAGATCTATTGCGCGTACTAATGTTATCCAATCAAGAAATAACGTAGCAATCTTGTCAACAATTCAGATTGGGTCAGTCGAAGAAAATTCCCAGTTGACAAGCCTTTTTTTCATGTATTGGCATCCTTTCGCGGAGACGTTAAGTCCTGAGCCCTGGCTCTGCGCATACTAATGAATTAGAGGTTCGTCTTTGATAAAAACTCTATTCACACAGGAACCAGGCAGCTCGCTGACCAATCTTACGGCGTGTGCATCCAGTCACAGCCGGGCTACTGTAGCATCACCTACAGACAGTTCAACAACGCGGCGTTCTCGTTGAGCTCGGATCCAAATGCTATAGTTGCAGGTAAGTGAAAGAAATATTGTTCTCGTATGTACTGTACTTCGATGTTGATGGGTTGTACGTGTTGTACGTGATGGGTTGTATGTGTTTGGTTGGAACTCCTGCATATCATATTCAACCTCAATAAAAGTTGAAAAAATTGATTGGACGAGCAGGCCGGAGGGGCAGATGTTAATGGATAAGTGATTAAATTTTAAACTGCACATCTCTATTACTTCAAGTCGACGCAATAGAGAAGTGAAAGGATGAAATTGTTAACAAAAGTGAAGCTGCGAATTTTTTACAGATCTAGCAAAAAGTAGTGGAAATAGCTCATTACTACGTAAAAATATAAATCCTGTATGAAAACATATGTGTGTAATGTCATATATCGTCAGTAGATTTTGTGGGAAAAATTTATGAGCAGTGATCGAGTGCAGACAATATCTTTAGCGAGTAAAACTAAATGCACATTTTTCGACGTAAGTTTGCCTTCATACTCGCTTTGTCAAAGCTAGACTTTAAGCTATTTTCTAAGCTGTAATGTACCCTCGGAGTCAAACATCATCGTTTTGAAAGGCTCGTTTCTAAGGGGAGAGGCAAATTTTGATATAAGAATTAGTTCATCACAATACTCATTTCTACTTTCTGGTAGCGAATCTACAAACCATACAAATGAAGACAAGTAATTTTGAGGAAATTTTATGTATAAATGAAAATATATGATATTTGATTTTAATTTATAATTAGGCAATAGTTTTTACTTAAAATATAATGGATTCCATAGTGTATTTCTTTCTTCAAATGAAGTCCAGCATTTTATGTCTCATCCACGGCCACAAAATCAGCCATATAATGGCTGATTTTGTGGCTATAGCACGAATCATGTTCATATAGGCTTCTTCTATAAACTTTATACACATCATCAACAAAATGGTAATATTTTAACTTGATTGCCGCTGAAAAACTGTGTTTGAATATTTAGCAATCCAATAAAGTAAAACATATCACCAGCTACGAATCAGTTATTCATTGAGATTAAGAACTGTTTTCATTGGAGACTTTTATTAGTTCTTTATGTTGAAAAATATTTTAGATGTGTTTATGTGTCATGGTTAGAGGCGATGGGGATACAAACGAATAATACGTGGCCGTTGATATACTGTATAGGACTGGACTTCGCCTCATCGTCCCGAGCACATACATTTTTCGGTATGAGTGATGATGACGATGAAACTTTGTAAATGCTGTGACCACAGCTTTGATTCCTGATTGTATGACACAGATCCAATTTAGAATTATAGGCAATGAATCATCATTCTTATACCTTTTTATCCTGTACTTCTGCTAATGGAATGTCTATTCATTCGATAATACATGATATACTGAGAGATCCTCATTCAAATGAGAAAGGGATACTACAGTGTGTTCAGGAGGAGGTATTCATTTATATCACCCATTCTGAAAACAGTAAGCTGAACGCTGCATCTTGCATATGCAAATTTAAAGTAGTCTTACTAACCATTAGTGCTCTTTTATTGTTCCTATACCTACATACTTGTATTCTCATACGTGTTGCGTAGTGTGTTGCCGGCTGACACTAGAAGACCGGATTTTCAAATAGTACACGTTTCGAAGCTCTGTTTTCACTTATTGAATGGTATTTATTTAATTTGGTATTCAGTGAGAATTATAGAATTGTTGCTGGTAAAAATTTCTTTGTTAATCTTAAACTCGAAATGCACTGAGTCAAAATCAAAACAGGCCATGCAGAGTCGGTCGAAAAGATTAATAGAATATACATAATACTTTCCTCATGCGGATCGTTGTTTGAGGAAGTAAACACTAAAAAAATACGTATTAGATGCAGTTGTTTGGGTGTTCGTAGAAATGAAAAATCGTGAAGTGCCGCACACATTTCTCTTCTTCTAAAAAGTTTCAACTGCGAAGTGATTTTATATCTATTCGATCAGAAACTCACATACCCCATCATTAGCATTATGACCAACCAAAACGCTGCTAAAATTAGGATGTTATTTATTTTACAGGTGTTCCATTACCCCCAGTTGTTGGCCTTGACCCTGTCGATGGTTGTTTAAATGACTACCTGTTAATACCCGGTGGTACCATCGTGGACACCACCAACACTCCGGCGGGCGTGACGACTGCTGACCGCTACTGCGGCCTGGCCTTCCCTGGAGTGACGAGTGAGTTACGCTAACGTGTCACGAAATCATTTCTGTTATATGTAGTTTCTCCAATAATTAATGAGTGATCTGTAGTTTCTAATTAGTAGACCTAATTTCTTACAAGTTGTTTTAGCTTTCTTCTCCTGCAAAAAACACTTTAAAATTAGTATAGATATCGGAAGTACTGAAAATGGCTTAATATTGTAAACTTCCTTCATTTATTACATGTTATTTTTATATAAATAAACCATTGGAGTCGATAGTGAGTACATTCTAACAGCCTTTACTTTCTCAAATTATATTTTTCCACATGAATACACTTCATCATTTAAAATAGGTAAAAACAGAGAGTAATTTGCAAGTAATAATTTTTTGTTTGTATTTCAGATGCAAAATAATTTTGTGGAAAACCAAAAACACCTGAATCGCATGATTAGTTATATGTTCTTAACATTGGAACCATGCTTTCCGCTTTTGTGAAACACCGTGTACACAGATAAGTGAATTTTATTAAAACGTAATTTCAGCGAGGAATTACACGTTTCATTGAAATTTCGTTTTATTGATGCACAAAGTTTTTACCATTACTCATTTTGATAATTCTCACGACGGTAAATATTCCTTACCCATGCATTATTTTATGAAAATATTTTAGTAAGCCACGAATCCTGAGACTTTCAAACTTATAAGGTCGCTCTAAGTATTCATAATGTATAATTCAATGTTTTTCATTTTGCAGGTTCTGTTCAGCCATTCAATCTGTTATACGTGACAAATGAAGGAGAACAAGCTGAGGGGGACATAGATAACCAAGGGTTCAAGCTCTCCTACAGGATGAATGCGTGCTGAACGGATGACACATATCTAAGGAAGTAGAGTGTAATAATTGAAAATTGTTCATAGTAATGACAGATGACTGTTTATCTCAAAGCTCGTCGATATACTGATCACGAGTACGACGAAACATTGTTTTGCTTTTGAGTCATCGAATGGTTGAGGCACAAGAATGTAAGCCAGTAATTACTACTTAATTTAAAGTGCTTTTGCCGAATTTTGAGTCGCGTGTCAAACACAACGCAGTCATAGCTAGAAAGTGGAAAAAATGCTTGCTGAAAGATCAATAATATTCTTCCATCTGAGAGACAAACTGCAGCAAATATGTAGATGAGTATTTTTGAGTCACCATTATAAAAGAATTTGTGCACCCAAGGTGTTGAATGAGACGGTACATCCAATCATACGAGAACATGGCTCAATATAATTTGAAGAAGATGGGATTCGGCATTCGCTCTGAAGTTCAAAATTGACCGCACTTTTTAATTCACCGCTCGCACACGTACGTTACCGATAAGAATACTACTTAAGTACTTGTATTTTTACGATTTATTCTGAAATTGATGCAATTTGAATATTGTTTCTAATCACGAACAAAACTGCAAAATAGTTCCCGCTTGCTACTGCAAGGCACGAAATAGAGATACGTGCTGGGCCGTTTCTTAGGCTTTGATATCTCTTCACCACCAAGAGAATGTAAGCTTGATTGGTAATTTTGCAGTTTGTCACTTTTCGTCAGAAGTTCACGGGCTAAAGAGTTTAGTGTTAATAAACAAAGAATTTGTCACCGCCAACTCTGAGCTGCCCGCACTCTCATCCTTTAATGTTTTAATGCCCTAAGCCGTCGTTCTCATGGTGAGTCTTGACCAAAATTGAGGCATAATATTTTAAGATTTGATATTGAGTAACATAGTAAGGTGACCGTCATAAAATTGAATAAAATATGGAATAAATGAATGATTAGACTCTCATTTTCTGATAAGTATGTAGAAGCACTAAGTATAAGTCATATGCAGAGTCTGAATCTCTATTTCTCATTTTATTTTTTATATAAATAACCTTAAAAAATAACCTTGATTAATTATTAAAATAACCTCAAATTACCTTACTTTTTTGTATAATAAGCAGCCCGAAGTACGTTCGATAAATTGTTTCCCGGATGCCTGTTGTGAAAGTAAAACTTCTTAGCGTGTGCGCTCAGAGTGGTTATACCTTATTATAGTTTAATGTATTCAATTAGCTGTGTTTGCCAGTTGCTTTGATCAATCTGTAGATATTTCCGGGAGTATCTCAACTAATATGTTTTGTATATGTGTAAGAAGAAACCTAAAGCATTGTCCGTAGTGGCTCCTATTTCTTTGGTAGAAGTAAATTTCGATATGTAGTTTTACTGTACATCATAATATGGACAAAACCACCATATTATCAATATAATACAGAATGATCCAAAAATATTCGAGATTTATTTTTCCAGGTACATAATTTATTTATGTGAGTGAATGCTCATTTAAAATGAAATAACTTTCACTTTGAAATGAATTTAACATTACAAGCCCATATATTTTCAATACAGGAACAGAAAAAATCATTGATTTGATTTCGAGCAGCTTCGCAGCAGATGAATAAAAATGAAGAATGCCGCTGCTGAAGAGAACGATTAAACAACAGCATTTCGGCTGCACGTGCTCTGGTCCAATAAGATTCAACTGCTATACAAAATAAATTAAAACCTACTGAACTAGAATTCATGACCAAATTATTGGAGTGAAAAGTTGAAAAACGTGCTTTCTTTTAGATATTTTTATAACTCAAGCTCTAATAACGGACAAGTTAATATTCATTTATCATAGGAAGAAAAATTTGCATCACAATAAACAATAATAATATAAAGAACGACGAGAAAAGTACTTTGCTTTCTTTTGCGTCAGTTTGCTAACATACTCGTTTTTTTTGTAAGGAAATACTGTATGTTACGCAGAACGGTTTGCATGAACGAAATTGATGAAAGGTATAACTGGAAATCCCTTGTAAGACGACGATCACCCAAGCCACTTCTATATATCACACGTTTTGGCAGTAATGTAGCATCTAGAGACACTTGTGTAGTGATGAGTCTCCAAGTTTTTCCAATCGAAATGCCTGGTAAAATTTTTAAAATATTTATGAATAAATTATAAAACGAAGTGGAGAGAGTATAGATTTCAAATGATTTTAATCAGACAGAAAATGCTATTTTTTTATTAAGCTTGCTTTACCATACAAAGTGAATGAGGTATCCAAATTATTTGAGTGACGATGAGGGAATAATCCCGAACATCCAGAAGTTCAGCCGTTTTTTAAGGAACTATCAGATACTTGTAGTTGTAAGTCAAACTGAGTAGCGTTTACTTCTTGGCCACTAATGCACTGAAATTTAGATGAAAAAACAAGTAAATATGCTACGGGACTT